>JAHPZR010001614.1:0-16010 GCA_019787425.1 Platygyra sinensis
AAACCCAAGAGTTACAATTATATGCGTTGTGGGGGTAAATACATAAGGACATAAACCAAAGACATTTAAAAAGACTAAAAAAAAAAAGAGAGAAAGAATAAAGGAAAAATTTTAAACCCTCAACACCTACAGACGCTTGCCGTTGTTCCTTTTCTAACGACACTAACCCCAATTCATGCAAGAAGGAAGAAACTGCTTGCTCGAACATGGTGAAAAGAAACCTTCGTGATGACTTCCGTTTTATCAAACCCAAGCATGCGCACAAGAACCGGAACCGCACGATTTCTGCGGTAAAAATTCCGTGTCCCCAGAGTTCTCCCCGGCGACCCCACCGCTGACCGAGGAGCCGGAGAACTCTGGGCTCGAGATTGCTTACTTGTAAAAAGACTGAATGTTACAACAAAACGAAAATAATTTGTTCCGTGGCCGATAGGAAACCGTTCGTTGCTTGTGGTTTCTGTGGTGTGAAGATCTCGCATGTGATTGGTTACAACACAATAAACATTCCAGACATATTTTAGGTGTTCACGGTAATATAATCAGCGCTGTAAAAACCTTAGCTCAGTGATAATTATAAATTGGTCATAAGTGCATCTTTGGGGCGAGTAATGCAAATTCATGTCGATTCTTGCGTACTTGACGGGGTCGCGATATGCCAACTTATCTGTAGTTTGCTGGCTTTGATTGACTTGGAATTCAGTTTTTCTCGTGTAGATTCTGCTCCTTGATACTTCTGAGAATGATTGATAAAGAACTTTTATGAGAACCTGAAGAACTATAAATGGATGTTATGTACAGAATATTTATTAATACCCAGTCCCCCTGTACAAACGGCCTACGAATTATTATTGGGGATGTCTAAGATGGTCCGTTTTCCCCGCCAAGTTGCTGAATGTCCGACAAAATTGCTAGAAAATGTCTTACTAGAGCACTTACCCTTTCTCTATCCCTTTATTGCTTTCTTAGTCAATGCAGTTCCATGGTGATAAGCAGACTAAATCAGTGTGCTGTATACCAAAGATTGGACAGGGGAGGAGTGGATTTTCCATCACTGCTTTGATAACTGGGGAAATACAATATTTCAGCTTTCTTGGAGTACTTATGAACTTGAACTTTTTTGGCACCCCAGCTGTAGAATTGCTGGTTTACTACGATTTCCATAGTGAGAGGAGATAATCCTCAGGACGACCAGTATGCTTGTTGTAGGTGATATGGTAAAGTCCTCACCACGCCCAGTGTCTCATACCTGCCGGAGATTAAATTGGTTGTTGCTCTAACTCCCAGGATGATAATTACGGGCTCCCATTTATACATCTGAGTGGAGAGAGGGATTGTGAAAGAAAATTGCCTTTCCCAAGAAGACATGGCGACACCTTAGTATTTTGGAGAGCTCCATCCGGGGTCTATCCACCTAACCGTTAGGCCGCGACTGTGCTATGCGCTAGATAGTTGCTTTTGCATAAAATCCGAATGCGCCGCTTACTACATTACATGTTTACTTCAATCTGTCGTAAACTGATAAAACGCAACAGGGAAAAAAAAGTATGGCCAGCACTGCATGACATCCTGTCGCTTAATTTGTTATTTAAAAAAGTGAGCATACGGAAGTTGACTCTCAACCAAGCTAGCTTGCCTGGCATTACAAAGGGTGAATAAAGACGATTGCTATTTGCCACGTCACCGCCGAAAATGCAGCAGTTTGCGTGACCAAAGTGGGCAATGTCAACACCGTTTCTATCAAGAAAATCAAGGCAAAAAAAGAAATTGAAAAAAACTGAAAAGAAAGTTACCGCTGACGTTTCAGATAGCATGTTTCAGGAGTTCAGCAAACTACAGATAAGTTAGCATATCGCGAACTCGTCACGTACGCATGAATCGACCTGAATTTTCATTACTCGCGATCGCAGCAACGACGCACTCACGACCAATTTATCGCTGAGCTAAGGATTTTAATATTTTGCTTCACTTTCAAAAGATTATAGGAAAGGGGCATGGCTCTAAATCTGAAGCCAGGTAAGCATTTCAGTATAGTAAGAGAATTTATCCAGACAGTCTGACACTTTGCATATAGACTGGAAGAATGAGACTGCAATTAGGTACAATTGTATGTATTTGAAATCTCCTAAAGGTTCAAAGCGATTTTCAAGCAGTCTCGCGAGAGACGTTGCGATTGCATTTAGAATGACTGCTAAGCTGTTTTCCTTCAGCAAAGAAGTCCCAAATAGGTGGATTATAATACGAAATGGGGCCACAAAGCTTGGCTTATTTCCTGATTTACTTGGAGCCACAGGCTTGTTATTCAATTATCATGGTAAACTTGATATTGTAGTTTAGAGCAAAAAACATCCCATGATAGATTGTTATTAACCGGCAAGAGATGGGTTGTTAGGTATACAATGTATCTTTGTTCACAGCCGCTCCAATGTCCATATAAAATTTCAAGACTACTTCCACGTGATTTATAACCGTACCGTTACCGGACCAAAATCTGATCGGTCCCAAAAAAACACATGAAAATTTACTATCTAATGGCAAGTCTTTTCGGTTACATCTAGCTTCAGAGTCTCTAAAATCATAACTTAGAAGGAGAAAGGTATTAATCAAAATTAAACAGCTGATTTTTACCGCCACGCTTTGCTGAAACTTTAACCGGAAGTGGCCAGGTTAGTCATTTTCTTGTAAGATTTTTCTTGGTAAAAAAGCCTCAACCTTAGTATTTTTTTCTTGATATTACTAAACCAAGGGCTGAACTTTGCAGGGATATTAAGACTTCCCCATATAAAACATGGGCATGGAAAATATAAGGTCTAAAAAACAGGCTATTTCCGGTTGCTTCCCATATGCTTCAAATAGGTCCAAGTTGACATAACAGCCACTGGCTAGCGAACAATTCCCGTGAGTTGATTTGTTTACCCATAAAATACTAATAACAGGGCATTACAAAGATAGTTTTCTTTTTCTCTAAAATTAATTGAAAGGCCGCGGGCAAGAACGTCCCCTTGATTTTTTGGCCATTTTCAAAGTGCTCAAAAGTAGCTGAATTTTGGCATGTGGGCTTTGTTTTACCTGAGAAATGTTGCTCTGAAGTTTGTTTCGCAGGGTCTCTCTTCGTTTTCTAGAAATAACGTATGCAAAACTGACTCAGTTTTCCAAGCGGCATCTTTTCGAGATCTATTGTTAAACGAAAAACAAAAGAAACCTTTTGTTTGGCTAAAGCATGAAGTCACTATAACGCAATGATTTCGCACTGCCGCTCCGTTAGCTCAAGTGGATAAGCGCTGAACGAAGCTGATTCGTATTTGTTTTTTCGTGACACTCGTGGGCTCGATTCGAGGTCGGTGATATCTTTTTTTTTTTCGTTCTGTTTTTCTTTTTCTTTCAAAAACCTTATCCGTGTCTTTGTAATTTAATTGCCGTTTTTACTGGTAGGGATCTGGGATGACATGTTTTTTAGCTGCCATTGTCAGTGACTTACGCTTTTGGCGCGCAAAGCGATAACACAAAGTCAGAGCTGGCTTACCTGTTTATTACGCAGAGTTTGCTCGTTATTTCCACCGATATTCAACGCTTATTCGAGGAATATTTGCGCCCGCCTGGTAGGAGATTTGGCATCATTAAGCCTTTGACCCTCGATCAAAGTCACTAGCGCGCCTCAAAGAAGCGAGGTGTGTTCTTGTTCCGAGATCATGGTTTAAGTCTGCCGTGAGCTTAGCCATTGAGGAACAAGTGAGCCAGGCGGTAGAGTCTAGAAACGCTTCTTCGTCCAAAACAAAGCATCCGTCGTGGACTTATGGCTCATTTGCCAAACTTTGGCGTGTGTCAGTTTTGGAAATTAGAACTGCTTTCTAGACTCTTATTATTTTCTTGAAATTAGCCGCCTCAGTATCCTTCGCTCCAAAAATTTCTGGGATATCCCATAATAATCTTTCATACGTAAAGCGCCGTGACCATGGTGTGCGCGACTTGTAGCACTTGTTAGCGTGACTCAGACACGGCCGGGAACTGGTGAGAAAGGCCAGGCAGCAAAGTCGTTGCATTTGACCTGTGCTTCGAAGACCTTCGAAGTTTCTAAGCCATTTTTACGGGCCAAAGAGAAATCGCAGGTCGGTTAAATTCGCAAGCAAGCGTTCCGTGTGTGTGCATCGTGGTTTTCCAAGCAGATGATTACTTTGAATTGTGATAGAATCGAGCCCGCCGCGAAGAAAAAAAGACAAAGAACGCCTGATCGCAGGTTTAACTATGGGAAGACTATAGGAAGAAGAAAACTCCAGCTCAAATGTAAGTTTTGCTTTGTATTTCAGCGTTCCTTTGCTGATGAATTTTCTGTTTCATGCGCTTTTTTTCGGCATGAGCAGCGTGTTAGCTTAAGGCTCTCTCTTTCTGTGTTGTCAGATATAATCATTTCATGGAACGAGCAGTTTTGTACCAAAAAAGTAATTTCACGTAGAAACATTTCAATCACCGACGTAGCCGATTTGCAAAACATCCAACCTCTCTCTCTAGCCACTTTTCATTGAGTTTAGTTAGGTATCGATTCCTGCAAGTCGAGATTGTTTCCCTTGGCCTAACACCGCTAACCCTAACGTGTCCTGACCTTAACTCTAGCCCGAACCGAGGCACTAGCGCTAACTCTAAGCGCTAGCCCTAATCCTAAGCAATAACCCTAATTCTGAGCGTTAGCCCTAACCCTAAGCAATAACCCTAATTCTGAGCGCTAGCCCTAATCCTAAGCAATAACCCTAATTCTGAGCGCTAGCCCTAAGCAATAACCCTAGGTCTAAACGTTAACTCTAAGCTCGACCCATACCCCCGACCCCAAACGCTAACCCTAACCTTGTTCCGTAAGCCTAACCTTCAACGCTAACCCTAGTTTCGAGCGGTAACCCTAACCCTAAATCGAATAAAACTGGGAACTCTTAACCCTAGGAGTTAAAGTCAGCATTTGAAAAAACTTAAAAGAAAAACAACGCTAATAGTATTGTGCAACAAAGCAGTTCCAAAAGACGCGCGCGGACTGTGACAAGCAAGTGTTTTGCATACTTTATTTTTGGAATACGCAACAGAAACGAGGGGAAATAAGTGCAAGGCAGTTTTCTACAGGTATAAACAAATTGGCATGCGAAGTTTGGAGCTGTTTTGGCCATTTTCGATTTTAGCAAAAAACCAAAGGGACGTTCTTGCCCGCGGCCTTTCATATACTATATATCGTATGCAAATATGGCGGACCACTCGGTCGGCGCCCGGGACGAGTGGAATGAGAGCTCGTCCCGGGCGACGACCGAGTGGCTAACCCTATTTGCATTCGGTTTATAGTATAATTTTTGTACGTTGCTAAGAGAGATTGAAAAGTGGCCAAAATTACACTGAAAATCAGCCTCTGGGGACCCCTGAGGGGCTGATACCCAAAACTCGGCTAAAAAAAGTTCATTGAAGCTGAAACTTTGGCATATTTCATAAGTCCACATAACAAGATTGTGTACCAATTTTAAGCAAAATCGGCCGACCCTCATTTCCAAGTCTGCCCCGGTCTCTCAGGCAGAGGCTCTTAAGGACGTTCGCGCCCAAAAACTTCCCACGCACAGATTTTTTTTAAACTTCGTCTGCAGGTAGAAAATGATAAGTTAAGATTAAAAACGTAAAAAAAATCGGGGGTCACCGAACTCGTTTTGAAGATAAGGCGTATCACAGACCATAGCATTTCTAGGATTTCCAGTCATTTGAGGCGATTTTGCTCAGATTCATTACTATCGGCATATAGTTAATTTGAAGAATCATATCTAAGTTATGTGTGTTTAACACAGCACATATAGGCCTATGTGATAGATCTTTGCTACATATGTCATTAAATCAGCTAGAATTAGCCTTAAAAAATACAACTTCTAAGTTACGCACACCTGTATCCACGTACAAATTCGACCCTATTTGAATAGCATATGAGAAATAATTAAAGCTTCCCACGTACAGATTTTTTTTGGTTTTTAGTATAATGAAAAGAACCAGAAAAGGAAGTGATCTGCCGGAAAAAAATTGGGGGTCACCGAGCATCCAACAAAAATATTCGCACACAAAGTTAACGCAAAGGTCATCAGCTCTATATTTTGTTGAGTTTTCGACTCGGTGCGCGCGCTTGAAAATGACGTGGCACGCTCGTGACCAATGAATAGCGTGCGCACTAGAGATGCGCAGTAGCAATGGTCGCGAACGTCCTTAAGATACTTTTTTCCCCCAAATTAGTTGGGACTTGGCACAAATAAAACATGGATGAACATTTGGCAAATCAACCAAAACAGGCACTTGCCAAGCTTTATCCATTTCACTGATGCTTCCACTTTGCACTTAATTTAATCAACCGCTCAATCTGAGGTATGCTTAAAACACAGTACCAGACAAGCCACCTATTATTACATTTAAGTAATAAAATTATCTTAAAAAATACCATGCATGGACCAATGATTGGGTAAAATAAAATGCAAAGTTAAAAAAAATCAACATTAAACTTATCATAATAGAAGGCAACCAAATTTGTACGGAAGATTGACAGGGTATTTGATTCTTGTGATCCTTAAGTGACTCTCCACAAATTTGAGAAAGAGCCTAATTAAGTATATCATGGTGCAATTCATATTTCTTGCCAAAATGAACCTAAGACCCTCACCTAAAGGGGTTCATTTTAGTCAGTAACAAGGTGAAAATCGATCAAGAATAGCACAAGTCGATCGTGTTACTCTCGGGGGAGTAACTGCTGAATACCCCTCCATCTGAAGTTATACCCCTGAAAAAGCTGGCTACATGGATACGCAGTTGTCTCCCGCTAACGCTTTAAGAACGAGAAATACATGTATGTCATACTTGTCTGGTGTTGGCTACGCGGCTACGCGGCTACGCGGCTACGCAGTAGTCAAGACCTTCCCTTCCCCTTGATATATATTAGTAGGGAAAAAAGTGGCTACGCGGCTACGTGGCTACGCAGTTGTGAAGACCACCCCTCCCCTTCAAAATAAGTTAGTAAGGAAAGAAGTGGCTACGCGGCTACGTGGCTACGCAGTGACTGCGTAGCCGCGTAGCCGCACTTTTCGAGATCTCTTTTGGAGTGGAGGGGTATTCAGCAGTTAAGCCCTCTCGGGTGTAATGGAAGAGTGATAGTGGTCTGATTTCTAGAAAAGTCTACCGAAAATCTAGCTTGTCTACCATGCTGAGACTTGGAAC
This sequence comes from Platygyra sinensis, assembly GCA_019787425.1. Lineage (NCBI taxonomy): Eukaryota > Metazoa > Cnidaria > Anthozoa > Scleractinia > Merulinidae > Platygyra > Platygyra sinensis. The sequence goes on from JAHPZR010001614.1 coordinate 7,207, forward strand.
GATGAAAGTTTAATTTATCGACTATTAAAGAACTCAGGAAAAATACTGCAAGCTTTACGAAAAATACGTGAATACAAGAAAAAGACAAAGATTCTTCACCTACCTTGAAAACGTGCCAGAAAATCGTCTTACATCGCGGCGTTTTTACGGCGCTAAACCACATAAAACAGCTCGGAATCTCCTCAACTAGCATCCAACATGGCCGCTGAAAGCTTGCACTCCAGGCTGCTTGCACTCGATGTTTTCTAGCTAAAAGTCCCGGATGTGCTCATACGAAACACAGGACAGCGGCCAACTTACGGCACATACCTATATACCTTATATAGGGGAGTACCCCCCCGGGGGGTCAAGCCCGGGGGTTTTTAAAAAAACGGCCGCCATTTTCCTTGAGAACAATGGTTTCGTGACGTCACGGATGTCCTTATATATTCTCTACTTGCACAAATCCCATAATGCACCTCTTTTACCCCCAAAAAATTTGCATAGGCATTGTTTGGGACATGTCCATGTCCCAGGAGAAATTGCAAACAATGAGTATGCAAAATTTTTTTTTTGGGGGGGGGGGGGTTAAAGAGGTGCATTATGGTATTGTGCAAGTAGTGAATTGGGATATTCCGGACTGTTGAAAGCAATTATCGCAAACCACAGTAGAACCGCAAAATTCTTGCGATGACAGCAACCTAACAGATAAATGACGTCACGCCATAGCAACCGGACTTGGACCTTCCTTCTGCATGAATTTTTTTCCTTTACCTTCTCCTTTGCACGAATTTTTTTTCTTGGCAATTTCCCTTGCATTAATTTTCCCCACCCCCTCCTCCCCCTCCCCCATCACTTTTCTACTGGTCCGTCCCTAATTAGGGCAAAGAACCGGTCGCGGTTTGTCAAAAACAGACCGGCGATTTTCGTTTGGAATATTCCAACCGAAATAAATGGACCACTTACAGAGCTGATTCCGAATATTCTGGTCGTAAGAAACCGAAACGGACCTTTCCATTTGAATTGCGACCAAAATTTCCGGAATCTTTGGCCCATAATAGGCCACTGAAGAAACGTGAGAGGACTGGGAAAGAGTATGGTTGTTTCCCGTTTGTTTGAAAAACTAAGATATTCAAATGAAAGATCAACTAAATTTGAGCGTCTCAACTACGAATAGAAGTATTTGGAGAAAGAAAATGGTAAAACGGTAGCTCTTCGAATATCACCCAAAATAGAGAGTTTGTATGGATTGGGTAGACAGGCCGCAAAATTATGAGGGTCCCATTTGGGCAATTTTCAGCTGAAAACTCTTAACCTTGGTTTGGTAGTTTTTCATTCATTAACGTTTCAGTTATTTGAAATTTTAACAAAGAAAATTTTAATTACGGTCGAACCTCTGGTTGCATTGCGACCACGTGACCATCTCTCGGAGAGACCAGTGACCCCTCTTTAGCGACCAGTTTTCCAAACTACCAAAAGTTTCCAAGTCAAATCATTATATTTGGAGCCTCTTGTTAGCGACCAGCTATCGTAAGCGACTGCGACCACTTTAAGCTTTAAAAGTTTGAAATTTTCTTTTGTGTGTAAGCCCCCGCGAGCAATCACTTGACAGATAATAGAGCAGAAATTGATAATGATAATGATGATGATGATGATGATGATGATGATGATGATAATTGGACAATAAAATGTTGTAACAGCATCGAATTCCTGGGTAGTAAAAGAGACGGAAATTTCTCAGTGGACAGTACCCAATGTTTTCCCCAAATTGACTTTTCGCATGAATAAAACGTTTAAAGCATGGCGGGGTAAATCTCCGACCACCTTAGTGGAATGACAACTTTATTTAAGTCTCGAGTCTTAACAGCCGATCAAATGAGCTTTACTAATTGGGGAGATTAAGATATAAGGCAAAAAAGGGTAAGAAAATAAGGTTAAAGTTAAATTACTTAAATCTAAGAACTAATTTTTTGATAATGTTTACACATTGTATCACCTAACGATTGATTAATAACTAACTGCGTAGATTAACGGCAAGAGTAACACATACATCCATCATCGTCCAGCACAGAGCTAACATTAAACTTTCAAATGATGACGCATTTAAAATTGTTCAAGGTTTTTGCTGATCTCATATTAGTAGGCAGTTTTCCCCGTAATTCTGGTCCAAGGTAGCACAGAGTTTTCCCCATAATTCTGGTCCAAGGTAGCACAGAGAATGTTGTTGACCATATATCACTGTATTAAATCTAGGAAGTAGTCTTGAAATTTTATATGGACATTGGAGCGGCTGTGAACAAAGATACATTGTATACCTAACAACCCATCTCTTGCCGGTTAATAACAATCTATCATGGGATGTTTTTTGCTCTAAACTACAATATCAAGTTTACCATGATAATTGAATAACAAGCCTGTGGCTCCAAGTAAATCAGGAAATAAGCCAAGCTTTGTGGCCCCATTTCGTATTATAATCCACCTATTTGGGACTTCTTTGCTGAAGGAAAACAGCTTAGCAGTCATTCTAAATGCAATCGCAACGTCTCTCGCGAGACTGCTTGAAAATCGCTTTGAACCTTTAGGAGATTTCAAATACATACAATTGTACCTAATTGCAGTCTCATTCTTCCAGTCTATATGCAAAGTGTCAGACTGTCTGGATAAATTCTCTTACTATACTGAAATGCTTACCTGGCTTCAGATTTAGAGCCATGCCCCTTTCCTATAATCTTTTGAAAGTGAAGCAAAATATTAAAATCCTTAGCTCAGCGATAAATTGGTCGTGAGTGCGTCGTTGCTGCGATCGCGAGTAATGAAAATTCAGGTCGATTCATGCGTACGTGACGAGTTCGCGATATGCTAACTTATCTGTAGTTTGCTGAACTCCTGAAACATGCTATCTGAAACGTCAGCGGTAACTTTCTTTTCAGTTTTTTTCAATTTCTTTTTTTGCCTTGATTTTCTTGATAGAAACGGTGTTGACATTGCCCACTTTGGTCACGCAAACTGCTGCATTTTCGGCGGTGACGTGGCAAATAGCAATCGTCTTTATTCACCCTTTGTAATGCCAGGCAAGCTAGCTTGGTTGAGAGTCAACTTCCGTATGCTCACTTTTTTAAATAACAAATTAAGCGACAGGATGTCATGCAGTGCTGGCCATACTTTTTTTTCCCTGTTGCGTTTTATCAGTTTACGACAGATTGAAGTAAACATGTAATGTAGTAAGCGGCGCATTCGGATTTTATGCAAAAGCAACTATCTAGCGCATAGCACAGTCGCGGCCTAACGGTTAGGTGGATAGACCCCGGATGGAGCTCTCCAAAATACTAAGGTGTCGCCATGTCTTCTTGGGAAAGGCAATTTTCTTTCACAATCCCTCTCTCCACTCAGATGTATAAATGGGAGCCCGTAATTATCATCCTGGGAGTTAGAGCAACAACCAATTTAATCTCCGGCAGGTATGAGACACTGGGCGTGGTGAGGACTTTACCATATCACCTACAACAAGCATACTGGTCGTCCTGAGGATTATCTCCTCTCACTATGGAAATCGTAGTAAACCAGCAATTCTACAGCTGGGGTGCCAAAAAAGTTCAAGTTCATAAGTACTCCAAGAAAGCTGAAATATTGTATTTCCCCAGTTATCAAAGCAGTGATGGAAAATCCACTCCTCCCCTGTCCAATCTTTGGTATACAGCACACTGATTTAGTCTGCTTATCACCATGGAACTGCATTGACTAAGAAAGCAATAAAGGGATAGAGAAAGGGTAAGTGCTCTAGTAAGACATTTTCTAGCAATTTTGTCGGACATTCAGCAACTTGGCGGGGAAAACGGACCATCTTAGACATCCCCAATAATAATTCGTAGGCCGTTTGTACAGGGGGACTGGGTATTAATAAATATTCTGTACATAACATCCATTTATAGTTCTTCAGGTTCTCATAAAAGTTCTTTATCAATCATTCTCAGAAGTATCAAGGAGCAGAATCTACACGAGAAAAACTGAATTCCAAGTCAATCAAAGCCAGCAAACTACAGATAAGTTGGCATATCGCGACCCCGTCAAGTACGCAAGAATCGACATGAATTTGCATTACTCGCCCCAAAGATGCACTTATGACCAATTTATAATTATCACTGAGCTAAGGTTTTTACAGCGCTGATTATATTACCGTGAACACCTAAAATATGTCTGGAATGTTTATTGTGTTGTAACCAATCACATGCGAGATCTTCACACCACAGAAACCACAAGCAACGAACGGTTTCCTATCGGCCACGGAACAAATTATTTTCGTTTTGTTGTAACATTCAGTCTTTTTACAAGTAAGCAATCTCGAGCCCAGAGTTCTCCGGCTCCTCGGTCAGCGGTGGGGTCGCCGGGGAGAACTCTGGGGACACGGAATTTTTACCGCAGAAATCGTGCGGTTCCGGTTCTTGTGCGCATGCTTGGGTTTGATAAAACGGAAGTCATCACGAAGGTTTCTTTTCACCATGTTCGAGCAAGCAGTTTCTTCCTCCTTGCATGAATTGGGGTTAGTGTCGTTAGAAAAGGAACAACGGCAAGCGGTGGAAGCTATAGTGATGAAAGGTAGAGATGTCCTTGCCGTCTTACCGACAGATTTCGGAAAATCTCTTATAATTTTACCGAGTTTTGCCGGGTACATTCGACTGGAAATGTGGACGGAGCGATCATCTTAGTTGTGTCGCCTTTAAACGCACTTATGAAAGATCAAATCTCAAAACTTAACGGAAGAGGTTTGACTTCCTTTATGGTCCAGGGAAGGTCGGTTCAGGTGGAAGATTCCCGTAGAGGAGAATATCGGGCAAGTTTTTCGATGGAAGCATTGAAGGAACCGCATTGCCGAATTTTAATTAATCCAGATTAATCATCCGGAGGTCTGTGTGGATGATAGCAATTTTATTTCACTATTAAAATCGCCTATGTATCAAAAAAGAGTGAAATGTGTGGTAGTTGACGAAGCCCATCTGATCAAAGAATGGTAAGTCAGTTTTAAGTGTGGCCTCACTTATATTAAAAAATTGACCAAATGAGTTATTGTTATTAACACGTGTTTTGATTAAGTTTATAAATACTACACAATGTCATTTATTACTCAATTTTCTCTTTTCGGAAATCAAGGACAAAAATAAGCATCTTTGTCAAATATACATTGTGAGGTAGAGTCCTGGTTTAAAATGGTTGATGAGCTAAAAAATAAAGTGTTTTGAATGAGTGTTAGAAAAATAGAAGATTTTAAAAATTTCATTAGTGTTTTTCAAGGTGTAAGATTCTGGTGGGTCTTATTACATTTGTATGATATTTTTCAGATTTGGGAAATTTTTGTAGGGTTAAGTTTTATCACAGGGGACCACCCAATCGCTCTAAAACATGAGTAGAGTAGCTTCACATCCTAGTGGCAAATATAACATAAGTTTTATTTTATATTTTTGTTTATAATATGTATAGAACTCGCAAAAAAGTAAGAGAGGTGGAGGTTAATTTTTTGTTTAACAATTTCTTAGCTTCACTTTATTGATTATAACATATCCATTTTAACTTCTTCCCTGGGAAACACTTTAGACCAGCCTATGGAAAGTTGGACATTCTAAGCAGCATTTTTCCCAGTATTCCCCATGTTGCGTTAACTGCAACTGCAACTGCAACAACATCAACTAAAGAATTAATTATTGACTCATTACAACTTGATAATGCATTTCTGGTTGAAGCAAACCCTGACAGAAGTAATATATTGTATGAGAACAAACTAAGACCATCATCAGGTGAAGACAAACTGGATGCAGTCGTTGCATCTCTTGCAGATGAATTGATGGAGAAAAAAAATGAAATGCCACTTACAATTGTTTATGGTACCCTTGCAACTTGTGCAGATGCCTTTTTATTTTTTATTCAGCATTTAGGCAAGGAAGAGTATTTCCCTACAGGTGCTGATTATAGATCTAAAAATCGCCTTTTTGCTCAATTTCATGCTGAATATCCTCTCAGCGTGAGAAGGATCGGATGGAGACAAAACAAAAGTTTGAATTCAGGTCTCACCAACAGACAAGAACAGTTAATGCTAAAATAAAGCAAATCATAGTGTTATTATATGGCTACCCCTGTGAGTGGGCAAGAATATGAACCAATATTAGCTTGGACTCAGTTATTAGCTACTCTGCAAATGGTAAAGATGGCAATATCTTATGCCATAAAATAATTTTTTCATCTACCAAGCTTGTTTTGTCAAGACTGCTGGATATTGGCCTCATTCTTTTTGGTGTGTTCATTGACCTCAAATGCATCTCAGACCATGAACATGGAAAAAAAACTTGGCCAATATATATATATGTATATCTAGCCTGAACTCGTGCATGCTTATTTAGTAACCCATATATAGTATGGCCATCGAATATAGTTTGGTAGACCTTAACTGGGATCAATAATTTGACTATAGTTACAGTGTAATTAGTGTGTTAATAGAAGCAAAGGTGAGCGGTGGAACCCCAAAGTAGCAAGGTACAACTAATTTAAAAGCTAAAAACTAATTTTAAAAAAATATTAAATATTGTTTTGAATCATACTCAGTATAATCTCCCTGTGTTATTATGAATGAGACATTTAAAGATACATTATGCCACATTGCCTGTCTCCACTCAAGAGATAAATGGGAATCAGAGAAAAACTGCTGGGGTGAGAATATGGCCTATACCCTTCCAATGAACTGGTAACTCATCCATAGGGAAGCAGTGAAATTATATCACCTCATGCAAGTTGGCTTGTGCTTCAGAAACTGGAACGATCTAGCCATGTGGGCTTCCAATGGCTAAGCAGTATGACAAGTAATTTGTGATACCCTGTAAAGTATGATAAGCAGTTTTTTAATGTCTCCAATTAAGTATCAAACTGAAGAACATGTAGAATGCCGAAAAGTAACTCTTTTAAGACCTCTTTTAAGTCACCACAGGATTTCCAAGGCCAACTTTCTCAAGAATTTTTGCACTTGGCAATGCCTCTGTCACAGGGTTGGGTGGTGTCTCATTCACAGTGGTATCATGGCTTGCTTCATTTCCCTCTTGCATAATGGAAGAACATGGCTGTTATGAAAAACAGCAATCAGGAATTAATACATTGTAATTGTGATTTCAAAATCCTTATCCTGTTTCTTGGAAACTTGGTTGTTCAGGTTTGTTTCAACAATTTTTTTTAACAAATGAATGATCTGGTTCATCAGGAAATTTAAACAATATATACAGGGTGTATTTTGTCCATGTACATGAAAAAGTATTTAACAAATTTATTTTAAATACCACATATTCACCTCAGGGTTTTGGAGCTGGCCATCTCTCCCCATAATTTCCACACTTGCATCTCCCATAGGGTTGGGTAGTGTCTTGGCCCCAGTGTCACAAATTCCATTTTCCTTCCATACAGAAGAACATGGCTGTTAAATGATGACAACCTGGGTTAATTATATTCTCTGATTTAAATGTTAAGAAGAAATGTACTTTACAAATGATTAATTTAAGAAATGCATTATCTCCTCTGAACTTGGAAGCCTCCCCTCCCCAAAATTTCAGCATGTGCTAGCTCTTTAATACCACAGTGTCAAATGTTTCATTTCCTTGCATCTGTCTCTGCTGTTATTATGGAAATGACGTAAGCTACAGTTTGTTATTGAGTAATGCAGTTTGTACATTATTGAAAACGGAATACATTATGGGCCCAGCTAAGGGGCCCAAAAACAAAGACAGAGACGAAATGTGGGTGCAGTAAATCAGCGTTGATAACCCACTTTGAGGTCTTTATTGCCAAGTTTACTCGAGTTTGGGTGATTTGTTTAAGGTACCTCTTTAATAAATGTTGTGTGCAGTATCGATAATGAAATAATGAAGGATAAATGGGATTTAATTCCTCAGCATATCTGGGTACTTCTCCTGATGCTCGACATTAATTAGTATGTCTACCTTTAGATTGACTAGAATTTATTTTGAAATACCTCGGTATCCAGAGAGTTCTCATCTGCATCCGCAGGCTTTGGTAGTATTGTTTTAAACAGGCAAACTCTTGAGTTAGTACTACTGCTTTTACTTTCCAGATGCCTTCGTTTCAAATCGGGTAAAACGGAGGGAGAGACAGCTGTTTGTGAGGGACTTCTGTCTGCGATAGATCTCTTTAACTCTGGAGCAAAATGCTTTTCGTCGGCGTTGTGACAAACGCTGTAAAACTTCGCTGTCTTCTCTATTATACACTTTACCAAAAGATAACACGATCGACAAATTGAAGTTGAAACAGCTCCAATGTCTTCCTCCCGTACATTTATGTCTCCGTACTTTCTAACGGCCTCGGCTATTCCTTCGCTTGACGATTTTTCACCAAACAGCTTCAAGTAGAACTTGTCCTTTTTTTCAATCAATTTTCTGCAACAACGGCAAAAATCATCCAAGGATGCGGCTGCCATTACGAGAGCCCTCTCGAAGCTACTGCGTTCGCAGCGGCAACGTCTGGCAACTTTACCGCCAAAAAGTTGGCGTGCGAACGAAGGTTTTTTTTAAATCGCTGAAAGTTTAGCAAGAAATATGTTTCATTCGTATATTTGAAACTGTGTTACTTTGGTGTAATATGTTTATACATGACAGAGGTACAGAAGGAAAAAAATTCAAATCTGCCTCCAAAACATATCACCTTCCTCCTTTCGTTTCTGTTGACTTCCGCTTATAAGCCACAGCCAATGAAAATAAATATCTTGTTTGGAAGATTTCCGGTACGACCGACTTCCGCCCAACGATTGTTTTACTGAGAGCCAATCAAAAAAATCATATTTT
>JAHPZR010001615.1:0-5000 GCA_019787425.1 Platygyra sinensis
TAATAATAATAAGAAAGACAAAAGATAGTCATGTAGAGAGAATTTGGCTCAAAAGGTCATTTTGCTATTTTTTTCACCACTAATGATAAAAACAGTAATGAAAACAGGGCTGATATAACATGGAAATAACCCACTTATTGTAACCAGGAACTCTGCCTTTTATGCTTGATGAAACATACCAACTGAAATTCATTAGTGTTCATACATGTAGCTTCCTTTTGAATATACCTTTAAAATGGGGTAGTGAAAGTGAAACTAGAAACCAGTGTATGCAGTTATGCAGATAATAATAATAGTAATAATAATAATCGTAATCATCATCATCAATCTCATCATAACTTTATTATTGAAAAATTCTTATTAGTCCAATTTTTCTGGCTTTGTTGAAGTTACTCTTGTAAAAATAACTAATTGTGTGAAAAAGGAGCTTCTCAAAAATGAATGTTGTGCAAATCAGATCAAAGAACACATATAGTTTGTGTCAAAATACCACTTATGTATTTGCTTCGTTTATTTTTTTTCACCCCTTTGGCATTTATTTCAGGGTTTGCACAGTCTTCAAAGGTCCTTGTATTTTATAGTGAGTCCTTGAAAAGTCCTTGATTGCCAAAAATCCTTGAAAATTCCTTGAATTCCACTATAAGGTCTTGAAAAGTCCTTGAATTTCCCCAACATAAGATCTGAAGAGTCGCAGCAAAGTTGCGTTGTGAAGATTAGAGTGTTCTTCTCTTTTAATTTTGTAAAAAAAGAAAAAACTACAAAGGATTGAGTTAAAAAGGCAAAGCCAAACATGAGCCTCTATGTGAGCCGACACCAGACTGATCAGCGGTTGTGTATATGAGTTGTAATGTTCTTGTGCATGCCACATGGAGCTGGCTTGACATTACGGAGTTGAAATGTTGTGTTGGCGTTGGTTTTGCAGCAAAATGATTGGAAAGTGCAGTTTTAACCATAAGTGGTGAACTATGGATGAGTATAAATGGCTTAGGCAAGTTAAAGGCGATTTGAAGAAAGCAACCTGCATTGTATGCAATAAAACTATCACTTTAACAACAATGGATAAGAGTGTACTACGCCTGCTCATGGCAGAAAGTAAACATTAGGTGAATGTAAAATGGAATGGAACAGCAAGTACTCTGAAGCCACTTTTACAAAGAAAAGATTTGGATTATCAGAAGAATATTTGTGCGGCAACAGTAAATCAGGAGAAAGATCATACTTTGAGTCCCAACGAAAATATGCCACTGAACATCCCACCACCTCCTGCCACAGAAGTTGGCTCACAGTTTTTGGGTCATACAACTGCTAATAATGTGGTCCAGCATTTTGAGGAGAGTGAAGTGAACAGCGGTCTTCCTATTGGTAACCTAGCACAAATATGCATTAATGCCCCTAGTGTTAATTTGAAGTTTTTTTTATAGATATGAAGAAAAAAACTAGGTGATGATTATATGAAACCACTTTGATCAACATAGGGTCATGTGGACTCCATACTGTTAACAATAGCTTCAAAACTGGAGCAACTGCAGCAGAGTGGAAAGTGGAAGCATTGCTGTCAAGTCTTTATTACCTTTTTAACAATTCACCAGCAAGGTGGGAAGATTTTGCAAAGGTTTCTGGCAGCGCTAGGGTGGCCCTCAAGTTTGTAAATCTTAGATGGCTGGAGAACGAGACTGTTTGTGATAGAGCTCTTGAGCTGTGGGAGGACATTTTCAAGTATGTGAAAGCTGTTAAATCCAATAAAATTACCAAACCAGGAAACAAATCACATGAAACATTTGTTGAGGCTCCCAAAGAGAAACTAATGAGAGCTAAATTACAATTTTTCCACATGAGTAGCAGGGCAAATTCAACCATTTTTGGCTACCTTTCAAAGTGACAAGCCACTGGCACCCTTCCTTTCTAGTAAACTTTGTAACATTATCGGGTCATTAATACAGAGGCTCGTAAAGAAAGAAGTTTTGTCAGAAGCTTCAGCTGCTGACAAGCTTGTCAAAATTGATGTCACTGACAAAAGCATCCATGTGAACTACAAAAAGATTGACATTGGCTTCTTAAATGAAAAGGTAGTAAAAAACTCTGTTGGAGTAAGTGAAAAGCGAGTTTTGGAATTCAGACTGCAGTGCAAGACCATTCTAATAAAACTGCTAAAGAAGCTTTTGACCAAATGACCTGCCTCATATTCCTTAGTGAGAAATCTGAGTGCTTTGAATCCCAGGGAAATGGCTTCTAATGCAGACCACTGCATATCCAGGTTTAAAAAGGTTGTAACCCAGCTTGTCAGTGTCAGAAGGATCAAAGAAAGTGATTGTGATGCCGTTATCCAGGAGTATACCAGTTTTCTGTTAATGTACCAGCTTTTGGATCTGAGAAGTTTTCATACTTCAACTGCAGTACTGACAGGTTAGATGAGCTGTCCAGCACTTACATACAGATCCATACCAGAAGTTGTTTAAAGTAGTACAACTCCTCTTAGTCCTGTTGCATGGTCAAGCTTTAGTGGAAAGAGGTTTCTCAGTGAATAAAGAGTTTGAAGTTGAGAATCTGGCAAATCAATTGCTTGTAACTCAGGGCCTTGTGTGTGATCATATTGATGCTGTTGGTGGCATTTTGAATGTATCTATTGCCCAGCCTTTGTTTGCCTCCTCTTCTGCAGCAAGAAAACGTTATAAAAGGTACCTTGAACAACAAAGACAGAACAAGAAATCTGAGGAAAGAAGTCAGAAAAGGGAGTCTTTGTTAACAGATATTGAGGAACTGAAGGAGAAAAAAAGGAGGATGAGTGTGGACATAGATGGTTTGATTAAGTCTGCAGACAATTTGGCTGAAAAGGGTGAATTAGCAGGGACCACATCTTTTGTCACACAGTTCAACTCCCTCAGGAGAACTTCAAAAGAAAAGGGAAAGGAACTTAAGACCCTGGATAACAAGTTGGAAGAGAAGCTTCAGGCATTGAAAAACTGCTAATCTGGTTGGTACATAATGATTCATTTTGTTAAACAGGTAATATGACATTCCCCGAAGGGTCCTTGAAAAATAAATTTGGTCCTTGAGAAGTCCTTGAAAAAATGTTTCAATTTTCTGTACGAACCATGCATTTCTCTGTACTTAGAGAAGTCATGCATCATACTTACAACTGAAAAAGCAACCATGCATAAAAGAAAAAATAAAAGTGTGAAACAAAACTAAAAAAGAAAACAAAAAACAAAAGCACTAGCATTCCCAGAAAGCATTGATGGTTATAGTTTTTAAATATGGACTAGCTTGACACTAGCCCCAGTCCTTGTGCTTGTGAAGCAGGTGAGCTTTAAAGTATGGAATAGTGATGAGATGTTTCTCTGCTGGGTTGTTTATGGCATTCCTATTGCTTTGTGTCACAGAAAAAGTTAGTGGTGAAGGGAAATCATTCTATGTCACTCTTTATTAATTTACATATTCCAAGCAAATTGCTACATGTATTTACAAGTTAGAAGTAGAAAACAAGAACTACTGAACCTATTTACAATTTATTTGGAATCAAAAAGGGATATTTCGAAAGCACAATAATATTCTAATTAATTTTGTAATAAAAGAAAGAAAATCGCATCATGAAGCATTCTGACTAAAAAGTATTTGGAAGTAATACTTTTTCTATACCGGGGTTTAGTTTTGTCTGCAATGCAGGCTAATTTTAACTGGAGGAAAAACATTTCTTGAGTCTCAGTCAGTCTGACAGGTGAAGTGATTGAATGAACGATTGAAAGAATGCCACGTATTTATGCTTGACTGCAAGGAACTACAATTTATGGTAAGTTTAGGCATATCAAACAGCTCATTGTGAATTTCGCCGTTAAAGGATTAGCTTTAAGTACGTATTTGTTTTCGTTAGTAGCTCGGTATCTGTTTAATAAAAACATTTTGCTTAGGTTGCCATTAAAACGCTTATCCATCGATCCATTGCAACGGTTTGTTAGACAGCCGTTAAAACGCTCTTGGCCATCTGTTCAAATGTCTTGCTTAGCCGTTAAAACGCTTTTGCACATCCGTCCGAATATTTTGCTTGGCCGTTAAAATGCTACTGCCTATCCATTTGAAAATTTTGCTTGGCCATTCAAACGGCTTAGGAAACCGTTTTAACTCTTTTGAGGTCCGTTTGATACCCGTTTCTCAGCCGTTTGTTTTCACCGTTTTAACGGATAGCCATTGGTGTATATTTTCCCGTGTGAGGTCACAATTGAGTATTAAAACTACCAATGCAACTAGCTACAGCTGTACCACTAGTTTGTCAATGGCATTTGTTTGATTCCATTATTTGGCTGGGGCATTAACTGATAAGGAGTGGTAATATTGATTGATAAAAGATTCAGTTTCTCTAAAAGTGCTGAAAATCTGTTTCCAGTCACCTTTAGTTAAAAACATGGTGTTCATTTAGCAATAAGATGCTGAAGGAGGTAATTTCCAGTCCTATAGATGGTTTGGGAATGACTGGCAGGAGGGTGAACTCCTTGCACAACAAACATTGAATTATCCATCCTCCCATTCATTTGCAGTCTGTGGAGAAGCAAAAGGTGACTTCATGAATCCTTATTCTCATCAACATCAGTTCTGTTTTGAAATTAGGGATATGTCTCATCTGAATATCTTTCATTTAGTTTCAGTAGTGAAAGGGCAATTCTGTGGCTATTTGGAAAATTCCAGAATGAAATGATAAGTACTGTAGTTGACACTAGATTATTTGAGATCTGCAATACATTCTGCTGTATAAAGTGACACATAACTTAATATGCAGAGTTCCTTAAAATTCTAATGCCAAAAACATGAATTGTGGTAGAAGTCAAATGAGAACATAGCTGTGGAAGCATGTTACTAGTATTACTTTGAGTGTCAAGTGACTAGGCATTAAACATCCAATATCAAATAGTTGAAGATTATTTAAATGTTACTTAAAAAAATAGCAAAACCTGTCGAGTTGTGAACAGCACCCCGATAGGCCATCATGCAAGCTAGAAGCTGAAGATCCC
>JAHPZR010001615.1:10000-12161 GCA_019787425.1 Platygyra sinensis
CCCTGCTGTACGGACCAAGCCTTCTGGTAGGCATCTTCTGTTCCAATCAGAAGACAGTGTTCCACAACTTGTTTTGGCTTTCCTGTTACATACTGATTCAACATATTCAATTTGATGTCTGCTTCCAGAGGTCTGGAGTCAACTAGAGCATTGAATGTACTCTTCCACACAGGGTATTGCAAAGGGTCACCATTGAATACCGAAATGGAAAGTTTTGGAAGTTGCCCAGAGATGATCAACTGTTTGCTTACAGTGCTTTGTTCCAAGTTAGCTTCAGTTAACTTATCCATACATCTTTCCAATGACAATGTCATTCTATCCAAACCATCGCTGAACGAGTTAACTTGTCTTTGCGAATTCACAGGCTGGTAACAGTGGAAGGGGGTGTAACCATTGTTGACATAATCGGTGGTGAACCACTGAAGAAACTAGTTACAGGAGGATTAATTCTCACTGATGTTACATTTTCATAACTAGGTACTTCTCCTGGAGTGGGAGGGCTATGTCCATGATCAAAATGACGAACTTAAAATACTGACTGTGTTACAGCTCCTGGAGAGAATGATGGAGCAGTAGCACGCAAACTACTTGACATGGACTTAGGTGTGGACGTGGTTGTAAGTGCTGGTGTTTGAGATACTTGTAACTGAACTGATGTGCTAGCCTCACTAGCACTGGTAGTCACAGGCAAAGATTGCAGGAATCTTCTCACACCTTCGCCTTTGCCTTCGGAAGGAAGCTTAGCCAAGTCGTCCTCAAGTGAGGGCGTTTGCTCCTTTTCAACCTCTTTGAAAACATTTAACTTGGCTCTGCTTAATTCGAGATCCCTCTTCAGTTTTAGCTCTTCCATTTTTTGTTCCTGTATCAACTTTTTAATTTTAAGGGCCTTTTCTTGTTCAGTGTAGGCTAACTTGACCTTCAAGGCCTCTTCTTCTTGTTGAAGCTTACACTTGTTGACTTTGTTCGAATTTTCATTGTCCACACTTGATTTTGATTTAAGACTTTTGATACTTTTGTTCAACTTGGACCCCTTAGATCTGACAGAACAAGACTAGCACTGTTTGTTCCTCGCATCCTTTTCAAAATTAAACCACTCACCACAAACTTGCTCCCAGATGTCCCTAACAATCGCCAACTCGTCGCTTTCAACAATTTCTCTGATTTCATTGTACGCATCCGTAAATTCATTCGACAAAATTTGAGCCTTACTAAATTCTTGCTTCCAAGTTGGTAATTCATTACATTGCCCTCTAAGCAGCAGTGTTTTCCTCATTGTTCCTGTAAATGTAGACCTCATAGACTTGAATGATTTAATTTTAATTTCAGTTTGATAGGACCGACCCTTTTCAGTCAGCTTCCTATTACAAACTTCAACAAATTGACCTTCGTTTTTCTCTTCAGAACATGCCTTATCTTCGGCAACATCCGGTAGTTCAACGATTACACGCAAAGACATTTCGCAGGCACCATCCAAGAAATTATTAGAAGCGGAACTTACCACTTCAGCATGGCCATCCACCAACTCTAAGTCCTCATTTATTTGACTTGACTCTTGAGACATGAAGAGTGTTAATTCCAAGCCAAACGCATGTTTACAAGGTTTAAGTCCACATGGACTCCATTTAATTTAACAAAGTTGGTTGTTGTCAGCGACAATGCCTCTAGCCTCAGTTGAATTCACAACAAGAACTGAGCAATGTTTCAGAAGTTTAGCCCTGAGATCATGCCTTTCTGGCAGGGCATTTAAGTGCATTGAAGGCTATTCCGTTACGAATGACAACTATGCGAAAGCCTTTCAAGATTTGGCAAAATCGTTTTGGACGGAAAGCGTTTATAAGCAAACAGCTTGTCCAAGTCCTTTTACAGCTGGCTATTCCTGAAAAGGCCGATTGGAACATTGTTAAGAAATTGTTACGACAGCTTGCGAAACCGGATAGAAGTTGGAGTCACTTGGTCTTAAGCCTGATGGATACCCTAGTCTGTCTATGGTAGTTACTGCCTATCTTCGAAACAAAGTTGCCACGTGAGCTCAGGGAAATGGATTGAGCTCACGAAGTATGAAACGAAGAGGAAGACAAAGAGATTAACATCACGAAATTCGTTTCAATTTTGGTGTGTGGTTGAGGGTCATGTGGTAAGTAAAGAAGCCCCCGACGACGTG
>JAHPZR010001616.1:0-25000 GCA_019787425.1 Platygyra sinensis
GAAGTACTTCAAAAAACCTCCCAGGCTTGAAAGAGTATCACCACTTTCGCTTCAGTAACGAGTCGCCTGGGTGGGTCTTCTGTAAGCGCTATGTTGATTCTGAAGAAGTGGAGTTTGATTTGCTCAGAGATCCAACAAAACTTCTGCCTAATACACTTCCTCCTATCACTAATCCAGCTGGTCTGGATTTAGAAAGGAAGAAATATCTGTATAAAGAGATGAGACCGTTTTGCAAATCAAATTCTGCGGATCTGGTGGCGCCAAAACCATGAAATGGTAAACCTTGTTGAAAATGAAAGCTTCATAGTTTGCCTAACAATTAGGACTAAAAAAGTTACACAACTTTTGTGGCTCAAAATGGCAGATTCAAGCATTTAGGGATCACTCACCATTTCTGGGAAACGTATACTATTTTATCGTGTTGAATGAGACAAGATGAAAGTGTACAAGACACGATGAAGTGAACGAGACTCAATGAAAGCTGCAAGTGTACCAGTCTCGATTATAATATTGTCCTTTCCATTTCCATAGTATACGTTTACACGATAGATCCGACGCTCGATCGAGTCTAACACGATCAAGACTCGTTTACACGGTTGAGATTGCCGGTTTTCAAGATCCAGACTCGGCTACACAGTTGAGACTGGTTTTTCACGATCGAGACTCGTTTACATGACGAGTCTCATTTACACGATTGAAAGTGGTTTTCACGATCCAGACTCGTTTTACACAATCAAGAACTCCTTTACACGATCAAGACTCATTTTACACATTACAAGCGTGAATTTACAAGAATTTTAAGTATTCTGAAATTTACGGTGACCACACGGTGACCTTATATTTTTAACTCATTCATGCGCGCATGTCCAAGAATGAGTTATAGCGATGTTAGGGCTTCATCCGGGAATTTGCGTGGACTTTTTCATCGGCGTGGACGGAAATTAAATGTTTATTAAATGTTTATTAATTTATGCAGAAGTTAACCGGAAGTAAAGGTGGGGAGGAAACAAGCCGGCTAGGGTTCGAACCTCGGCCTTACTTCGGTGGCTGGATTTCAAGGCGAACTTGCTATCCACTTGGCCATCTCAACATTCCTGCGATGAGAGGCGTTAAGAAACGGTATTTATAGTTGGGGTGTTACCGCTGACCATATATAAGAACAACATCAGCCTGAACCCCCACAACACATGTTCTTGTATGTGGGTTTTCACTGTATCGCAGAAATTTACGCTCACGGGCAAACTCATAATAACAGCATATCGTTCATACATACATAAACGTTTAGATCGACAATCAAGTCGCACACATAACACACACGGTAGGACAAAGGTCTAATTTACTTATTGGTAAGTGCAGTTATGACTAAGGCTGGACTTTTGCCAGCCGTGAAGTGAATTAAATGAGCATTATCAGAGCACTGCATGAGCGTTGTATGTGCATTGAAACATAAGATTTAGTGGTGAGTGATGATAAAGTCAGGGTACAATTCATTTGCAGTTTATAGTTTATACGAACTTTTCACAATGAGCTGTTTCATATTTTCTGTCAAAGAAACACTGTTTGTGATTAATTAATCGATAATGGTTTTTGTCAGTAGTATAAGCAATACAAAATGTTATTGATAACAGGCAGGTATACTGGAAGGTTAAAACAACAAATTAATTTCCGGTGAGGTTATTAGCGTTGCAGAAGGTCTTTTTTTAATTTCAGAGAGAAACAATAACAATCTGCTGTTTTTACGTTTGCGTAAGTTGTTGTGGTATGTGAAACATGTCCTTTGTGGCGTTCCTTTACAATTTGTAGGATCAGCGGACTGCCTTTAATTTCATCTTTTTATAAAAGGGAAGATTCTGAGTAGGGATTGTGCTTTTAATGTCCGCTTTTAATCGAAGTTTTAGCGGCGGTGGAGTTTGGTTCATTCAGGATAAATTTGCTTTCACGGGCAACCTCGTAATAAAACCGGTCATACTGCCGGGTCATACGGTAAGTACAAAATGCAGACTGCAGACCGAGTACAAAATTCAGACTTGTTACAAAATGCAGACCGAGTACAAAATTCAGACTTTAGGTACAAAATGCAGACTGCAGAACGCGTACAAATGCAGACTAGGTTCAAAATGCAGACTGACAGGAAAAACTGATTTTTTTTCGTTAGAAACATGGTAACATTTGATTACATATGTTACCTATTGTCACGCAGTAACCTTGCAGTGCCATCTCCAAGGTGTTGTAACACAGTTGTACGTAGATCAAATTGCAATACTAGCGTTTCCATTTTATATAATCCCGGGAATTTTGGATAGGGGTGTGCCGCGAAGGTTCTCAAACCCTAACCCTATTTAAGGACTAAGAAAGCAAAAGTTGATACCCGTTTTAAGGCCCAAACACGAAAAATGACACCCTATTCAAGGCTATTAAACCTCTGTTGCAAAATCATTTTGTTAATACTGAAAAGGGTACATCAAGTTTAAACAAAAACATTCGTATAGGCGGGAGTTTCCACACTCCAGTATTAGATAGTACAATTTAGCTACCCTATCTAAGGACCACACCAGGAACACAGTTACAAAAGGGTCAAAAAAGATACCCTATTTAAGGACCGAGAACCTCAAAAACCATACCCTATTCCTCGGCACGTACCTATATAGCTCATATATGGGAGTACCCCCCACCCCCCCCGGTATATAATACAGAGATCTCGCGCTCAAGTCCGAAAACCCCTTGAAAGCTTAAAACGGTGTAAGAATGAATTGTATGAATTCTTTTTCATATTGTTTAAAGTGCAACGTTTCAAGATATAAAAAAGCTGAGTACATTCCCCAAGAATGCGAAGAATATGAGGTGATGCGTGACAATAGGGTCACAATAGGTACAAGTTATAAAATCGAATGCTGACACGTTTCGGACGTAAAAAAAAACAGTTTTTCTTGTCAGTCTCCATTTTGTACTGAGTCTGCAGTCTGCATTTGTACTCCAGCGTTATTTATTATTCGGTAACAAATATGACAACTGGCTAACAAACACTTCGGTTTCTCATAAATGAACAACAGCAAGTACACCCACGAAGGCCCGGCTTTCTTTCTCTTACAACACTATCTTTATTGCAACACTTAGTCCACTTAACAGACTTAATGCCTCTTAGTAGCTACCTTTGCTCTTAACCTGAAGATTGTCTGTAAACGCATCGTCATCATAACTTTGTAAACAACTTTACTGCCCTCACTTTCTCATAATTTCACTAATTCGACATGAATGAGTTGGCTCATAAGAGCACTTTGATTATTTAACAAATAAAGAAGCCTAAGGCGTGTATTACACTGTAAAACACAATGGTCATTTGGGAACACCAGGGAAATGTACATTTCCCGAGTGTTCTCAAATGACCGGAGTGTTTTATTCACAGTGTACTACACGGCTTTGGCTCCTTCATTTGCTTTAAAATATAGGTTTTACGAATACCCGCAAAACAATAAAACACGCTTTTTCTATGTTTTATACTCTGACAAAACATGGGTTTTTGACCAATCAGAACGCGCGCAGGGTCCTCTCTATATTTTAATATTCTATATAATTGAGCTCTTTGTGTCCTTATCAGAGAAGGCTTTCCTAAACTCAGCCCTGAACTATATCAACTCGGCAAATGATTGATTTCATATATTATAATCTTTTAGGATCATAGTCACAGGACAAAAGAAAGAGACCTCCAAATGGTTTTACTGATGAGTGAGGTAACACTCCCAGCCAGAGTTTTCACTAGCATGCAGCCTTTTGAACAATGACATCCCAATATATTTTACTTAAGTCTCAGAGTCAAACACCCTATCCATCCATTCAGAAGACATGACACTCATTCCACTCGAGCGTCAACCAACACCCAATACCTGACGTAGGAAAGCAAGGGAGGCCTATCTGATACACCGAGGCCAAACACTAGAACCGAATGGAATGAACCGCAGAAATAAACGTTGACTGTTTACCTTATTTTTAGTGTTGTATACATTTATCTACATTTGTAACCTTATATATCACTGTTCATGTTACCTATATTAGTTAAACATTAACTGCCATTGTATATCACCTATATTCAAGTTTTAGAGCCATTATTTGTCCTGTATTTAGTACTGGCCCTGAAGAAGACTAGCTCTGCTAGTTGAAAAATAGGCCAATAAATTTTGGCCTTCTGCCGTAGTACCAGCCTTGGTTTTTATAACACTTAGAGTGACGTCTGGTACGAGCATTTCTTGATCAAGAGTTCCGGCAGTAACAAGCCAAGCAGTTTAATTATTCGTTGTGTGGTCCCCTGCATCCACCTCCATTTTCATAAGAACTAATCATTGCTGGTATTACAACTCCAGTACTAGGAATAAAATTGAACTGAGAAGAATTTGAAAGATTAAATTGGATATAAGTTTGAATGTGTAATTTGTATTGTATTTGTAATTTGTTATAGACTGGAAAAACGTAATTTTCAGTCATCCGTGGTACTGATTGCAGCATAGTTTAAGAAACAAAGAAAATTCACATCATTAACAATCATATCTTTGGGATAGTTACATTCACAATGGTGTCAGTGTTTCAAATGATTTGAATCAAAATTGCATGTTAGTTGGCTATGAATCGCTTCAGGGAAGGGACAGTTTAATTAGAAAACCTACTCAATTAACAACTGTCCTAAAAAACGCGGATTCGTCAGTTTCTCTTCGTTTTCAGTTCTGATTGTCTCTTTCGCACTACTCAAACATTGCCACTACAAGTATGGAAATCTGTAGAAATAAAAATAACCCTATGTTTGCATTATCTCATTTAAAGTTGGCCAATTTCGATTTTAGAGTTGCTAAATTAATTAAGACATTTATTTCCAGTTCCGCCGGTTTATATATTTTATGCCTGACATTCAAACAACAAAGACCTGTACAACACATGCAAGCAACTGGTATAGTAATAGCTTTTAGGTTATGAATTTGGCAGAAACATTATTTGACTGGGAATAAAAACCCATTCTGAATTTAGAAATTAGGCTTTTTCCAGCGTTATTTTGTACACTTTCACAACCGGAATATTGACGTGTTATAGGAAAATGCCATTTTTTAACCAGTGCATATAGCAGGGCCATAGCCAGAAAAAAATTTTTACTGAGGCAATGTCTATGAATAACTTATGACTGAGGCAATCAGTGCATGGTTGAGTTCTCTTCCTAGGTATTAGGTACTATAAACAACAAAAGCCAAAGAAATGACCGAGGCAAGTGCCTCAGTTGGCCTGTTACTAGCTACGGCGCTACATAGGTGTGAGTTGGGATGATGATTTGGCTATTGAAGGTTGTGTAGTAAGTTTTGTATACTAGAAACCTTTTCCGTTATCTATCATAAAAAAAGCTGCTGGTAATTAACTGTTTTAGATTAAGAGATGGATAAAATACAATTTCCTCGTTACTATCATTGTCTAAATCAATGTGATCTTGAATAGCAAGTCACAGGCATGGCAACCAAGTGTTGTAAACACTAGTTACGTTTTTATACTATGTAATTGTTAAACTGTGCTGCTAGGACTGGCAAGAAATTTGCAATTACATTGTCTAGCCCACGCCACTGTCTCCACATTCTGTCATCCAAGTACGACTGCAGATCGGCCTTGGGACACTCCCTTCCGCCGTTTAATGCCTTCTTTTAAATTTGCCCTAGGACGATTCTACTTCCTGGGTGTGCACCCCAGTTAGTGGATCCACGAAATTGTACGCATGGACAACAACCCTGTGTCGAGCCACATGATTGGGAAGGTGCTGCTTCGAGCCGTCGATATGCACCCCAATCATCAGTGTACACTTCGCTTCCCGGTTGCAGGCACTTTGCAATGATTGGAAGGAGAGTCGCATGGTCTCTTTTTTTCAACCACTTGCATAATATCCTTTGGCAGGACGACTTTCCATGGATAGGATACGAATACCCAGACAGCTGGAATCCTTCTTCCCCTATTGTACTAAGAGAGCTTTATTGAAATTAATTATCTATGAATAGGAGTTTCGTGAATATAATGGAACGGGGTGATGTTAAATACCCGGATTTATATTTATTTATTATTTATTAAACTTTTGTGCGGGATCCAAATCGTGCAATACTGCCGTTTTTCTTTCCACGCGAGGCTTCAGAGTGCTGTCAGTTTTTAGCGTAAACTTTTTGGTGCGAAAACATCTTTGCACAAATTTTGTTTTTGGAGAATCACTGTTAGAATGCTGCTAAAATTTGCTGTCACGGGCAAGGTAGTCAGAAACTAAAGCCAATTTGATTACAAATGCCTAGATGAAAATTGATATTTTTCACTATATTTGGTTGAATTTCACAAAACTGCCGGTTCTGTCTGTTAACTCTGTTAATCATAACAATTTCCTCGATTGTGATTTTCCACAAATTGACCTGCCAAGATGTCATCGAACAGTTTGGTATCTGACATTTCAATAAGTTAAAGTTGTAGTTTAACTCAACCAATCACATCTAAAGTTGTAGTTACTTGCGTCACTGCTCCCGCATGCTTTCGTTTTTGGCGCTCAATTGCCGGTAGGAGGCGCGGTGGCCTTATAATGCTTACATATCTTTTGTAGATATTTTAATGCAATTTTTCCCTTTCGTTCATACTTGGCTATTCTTCTTTTCTTAGAAATGTTTATTTTTAAGATTATTCGTAATACGACGTTGTGTCTTCCAATACGGTCTGTAATCATACTCTTGATAAACAAATCAGATACCCACTGCGTGGTCATCTGATTTTGTTATCACTCTTATGATATCAGACCGGATTGGATTCCACTCATTCCATTACGAAAAACCTTTAACTGTTTGTCCTTTCTATCCCATACAATAAACCAAAACAATTTGTTATTTGTAGGAGACCAGCTGATATTTCCAACAAAAAGGCATTATTTTTGGTGTCTTTTATGATCACGAATATCATCATTCTTACGCTGTCATGCGTGACAAAAAAGGCGGAATGCGTGATTTAGTGAAAAGGCCTCACAAGGGCGAGAAGGTGCTTTAACGCCCACGCGAGGCCTTTCCATTCCCCTATCGCTCTTTAAAATTAAGAGAAAGCAGCACTTCTCGTAATCTAGTTCGATTGGAAATCCCTATTTATTTCAAATGGCTCCTGAATGTAGAACTCACCTTCGCCTTATGATTAAATTTGCTTTCGTCGCACTTTACAGCTGTTCTTCTACCAAAAGGTATAAACGGATTCCTTGCAATGTCTGTGGAGCATGATGTCCTCTAAACTTTGGAAAACCTGACAAACGAGGTTGTTGTTTGCATTCATCATGCGCGACGTTTGTTTCCGACTTTGGTCCATCAACCAGAAGTACATCATTAATAGGAGTTCTCCTAGAGCTACTTTCGCATGCTGAGCGAAGAAACTATTGAGTTCTCAAACTATGCTTCTTCCTGCATCCTCTGCATCTCCTGCAACAAACGGAAATAATCGATAGCTTACACCCGAGAATGGACTGACTGCGAGCTTCTTAGTGAAAGAAATTATAGTGAGAAAGTGTACTTGAGACGTGCTCATTTGAAATCAATTGTTACCATTGCATTATTTACCATTGAACGCCATCGATGTGGTTTCCTTCGCGTGCACTAGCACCATGCTCTCGTTACAAGCACCACAATGCAATGGATTGGCCAGGAGGCCACGGTTCACCATCCATCGTATAGTCCTTGAGCGCAGTTTTGAAAATTGGGGTATATTTAACAACTATTCACCGAAGTGGAGGTGGCTAGCGGTGGATATTTACCGCGCCGTTCGAACGGCGCGGTAAATATCCACCGCTAGCCACCTCCACTTCGGTGAATAGTTGTTAAATATACCCCAATTTTCAAAACTGCGCTCAAGGACTATACGATGGATGGTGAACCGTGGCCTCCTGGCCAATCCATTGCATTGTGGTGCTTGTAACGAGAGCATGGTGCTAGTGCACGCGAAGGAAACCACATCGATGGCGTTCAATGGTAAATAATGCAATGGTAACAATTGATTTCAAATGAGCACGTCTCAAGTACACTTTCTCACTATAATTTCTTTCACTAAGAAGCTCGCAGTCAGTCCATTCTCGGGTGTAAGCTATCGATTATTTCCGTTTGTTGCAGGAGATGCAGAGGATGCAGGAAGAAGCATAGTTTGAGAACTCAATAGTTTCTTCGCTCAGCATGCGAAAGTAGCTCTAGGAGAACTCCTATTAATGATGTACTTCTGGTTGATGGACCAAAGTCGGAAACAAACGTCGCGCATGATGAATGCAAACAACAACCTCGTTTGTCAGGTTTTCCAAAGTTTAGAGGACATCATGCTCCACAGACATTGCAAGGAATCCGTTTATACCTTTTGGTAGAAGAACAGCTGTAAAGTGCGACGAAAGCAAATTTAATCATAAGGCGAAGGTGAGTTCTACATTCAGGAGCCATTTGAAATAAATAGGGATTTCCAATCGAACTAGATTACGAGAAGTGCTGCCTTTCTCTTAATTTTAAAGAGCGATAGGGGAATGGAAAGGCCTCGCGTGGGCGTTAAAGCACCTTCTCGCCCTTGTGAGGCCTTTTCACTAAATCACGCATTCCGCCTTTTTTGTCACGCATGACAGCGTAAGAATGATGATATTCGTGATCATAAAAGACACCAAAAATAATGCCTTTTTGTTGGAAATATCAGCTGGTCTCCTACAAATAACAAATTGTTTTGGTTTATTGTATGGGATAGAAAGGACAAACAGTTAAAGGTTTTTCGTAATGGAATGAGTGGAATCCAATCCGGTCTGATATCATAAGAGTGATAACAAAATCAGATGACCACGCAGTGGGTATCTGATTTGTTTATCAAGAGTATGATTACAGACCGTATTGGAAGACACAACGTCGTATTACGAATAATCTTAAAAATAAACATTTCTAAGAAAAGAAGAATAGCCAAGTATGAACGAAAGGGAAAAATTGCATTAAAATATCTACAAAAGATATGTAAGCATTATAAGGCCACCGCGCCTCCTACCGGCAATTGAGCGCCAAAAACGAAAGCATGCGGGAGCAGTGACGCAAGTAACTACAACTTTAGATGTGATTGGTTGAGTTAAACTACAACTTTAACTTATTGAAATGTCAGATACCAAACTGTTCGATGACATCTTGGCAGGTCAATTTGTGGAAAATCACAATCGAGGAAATTGTTATGATTAACAGAGTTAACAGACAGAACCGGCAGTTTTGTGAAATTCAACCAAATATAGTGAAAAATATCAATTTTCATCTAGGCATTTGTAATCAAATTGGCTTTAGTTTCTGACTACCTTGCCCGTGACAGCAAATTTTAGCAGCATTCTAACAGTGATTCTCCAAAAACAAAATTTGTGCAAAGATGTTTTCGCACCAAAAAGTTTACGCTAAAAACTGACAGCA
This sequence comes from Platygyra sinensis, assembly GCA_019787425.1. NCBI lineage: Eukaryota > Metazoa > Cnidaria > Anthozoa > Scleractinia > Merulinidae > Platygyra > Platygyra sinensis. The sequence goes on from JAHPZR010001616.1 coordinate 9,429, forward strand.
CTCTGAAGCCTCGCGTGGAAAGAAAAACGGCAGTATTGCACGATTTGGATCCCGCACAAAAGTTTAATAAATAATAAATAAATAAATCCGGGTATTTAACATCACCCCGTTCCATTATATTCACGAAACTCCTATTCATAGATAATTAATTTCAATAAAGCTCTCTTAGTACAATAGGGGAAGAAGGATTCCAGCTGTCTGGGTATTCGTATCCTATCCATGGAAAGTCGTCCTGCCAAAGGATATTATGCAGTGGTTGAAAAAAAGAGACCATGCGACTCTCCTTCCAATCATTGCAAAGTGCCTGCAACCGGGAAGCGAAGTGTACACTGATGATTGGGGTGCATATCGACGGCTCGAAGCAGCACCTTCCCAATCATGTGGCTCGACACAGGGTTGTTGTCCATGCGCACAATTTCGTGGATCCACTAACTGGGGTGCACACCCAGGAAGTAGAATCGTCCTGGGCAAATTTAAAAGAAGGCATTAAACGGCGGAAGGGAGTGTCCAAGGCCGATCTGCAGTCGTACTTGGATGACAGAATGTGGAGACAGTGGCGTGGGCTAGACAATGTAATTGCAAATTTCTTGCCAGTCCTAGCAGCACAGTTTAACAATTACATAGTATAAAAATCGTAACTAGTGTTTACAACACTTGGTTGCCATGCCTGTGACTTGCTATTCAAGATCACATTGATTTAGACAATGATAGTAACGAGGAATTGTATTTTATCCATCTCTTAATCTAAAACAGTTAATTACCAGCAGCTTTTTTTATGATAGATAACGGAAAAGGTTTCTAGTATACAAAACTTACTACACAACCTTCAATAGCCAAATCATCATCCCAACTCACACCTATGTAGCGCCGTAGCTAGTAACAGGCCAACTGAGGCACTTGCCTCGGTCATTTCTTTGGCTTTTGTTGTTTATAGTACCTAATACCTAGGAAGAGAACTCAACCATGCACTGATTGCCTCAGTCATAAGTTATTCATAGACATTGCCTCAGTAAAAATTTTTTTCTGGCTATGGCCCTGCTATATGCACTGGTTAAAAAATGGCATTTTCCTATAACACGTCAATATTCCGGTTGTGAAAGTGTACAAAATAACGCTGAAAAAGCCTATTTCTAAATTCAGAATGGGTTTTTATTCCCAGTCAAATAATGTTTCTGCCAAATTCATAACCTAAAAGCTATTACTATACCAGTTGCTTGCATGTGTTGTACAGGTCTTTGTTGTTTGAATGTCAGGCATAAAATATATAAACCGGCGGAACTGGAAATAAATGTCTTAATTAATTTAGCAACTCTAAAATCGAAATTGGCCAACTTTAAATGAGATAATGCAAACATAGGGTTATTTTTTATTTCTACAGATTTCCATACTTGTAGTGGCAATGTTTGAGTAGTGCGAAAGAGACAATCAGAACTGAAAACGAAGAGAAACTGACGAATCCGCGTTTTTTAGGACAGTTGTTAATTGAGTAGGTTTTCTAATTAAACTGTCCCTTCCCTGAAGCGATTCATAGCCAACTAACATGCAATTTTGATTCAAATCATTTGAAACACTGACACCATTGTGAATGTAACTATCCCAAAGATATGATTGTTAATGATGTGAATTTTCTTTGTTTCTTAACTATGCTGCAATCAGTACCACGGATGACTGAAAATTACGTTTTTCCAGTCTATAACAAATTACAAATACAATACAAATTACACATTCAAACTTATATCCAATTTAATCTTTCAAATTCTTCTCAGTTCAATTTTATTCCTAGTACTGGAGTTGTAATACCAGCAATGATTAGTTCTTATGAAAATGGAGGTGGATGCAGGGGACCACACAACGAATAATTAAACTGCTTGGCTTGTTACTGCCGGAACTCTTGATCAAGAAATGCTCGTACCAGACGTCACTCTAAGTGTTATAAAACCAAGGCTGGTACTACGGCAGAAGGCCAAAATTTATTGGCCTATTTTTCAACTAGCAGAGCTAGTCTTCTTCAGGGCCAGTACTAAATACAGGACAAATAATGGCTCTAAAACTTGAATATAGGTGATATACAATGGCAGTTAATGTTTAACTAATATAGGTAACATGAACAGTGATATATAAGGTTACAAATGTAGATAAATGTATACAACACTAAAAATAAGGTAAACAGTCAACGTTTATTTCTGCGGTTCATTCCATTCGGTTCTAGTGTTTGGCCTCGGTGTATCAGATAGGCCTCCCTTGCTTTCCTACGTCAGGTATTGGGTGTTGGTTGACGCTCGAGTGGAATGAGTGTCATGTCTTCTGAATGGATGGATAGGGTGTTTGACTCTGAGACTTAAGTAAAATATATTGGGATGTCATTGTTCAAAAGGCTGCATGCTAGTGAAAACTCTGGCTGGGAGTGTTACCTCACTCATCAGTAAAACCATTTGGAGGTCTCTTTCTTTTGTCCTGTGACTATGATCCTAAAAGATTATAATATATGAAATCAATCATTTGCCGAGTTGATATAGTTCAGGGCTGAGTTTAGGAAAGCCTTCTCTGATAAGGACACAAAGAGCTCAATTATATAGAATATTAAAATATAGAGAGGACCCTGCGCGCGTTCTGATTGGTCAAAAACCCATGTTTTGTCAGAGTATAAAACATAGAAAAAGCGTGTTTTATTGTTTTGCGGGTATTCGTAAAACCTATATTTTAAAGCAAATGAAGGAGCCAAAGCCGTGTAGTACACTGTGATAAAACACTCCGGTCATTTGAGAACACTCGGGAAATGTACATTTCCCTGGTGTTCCCAAATGACCATTGTGTTTTACAGTGTAATACACGCCTTAGGCTTCTTTATTTGTTAAATAATCAAAGTGCTCTTATGAGCCAACTCATTCATGTCGAATTAGTGAAATTATGAGAAAGTGAGGGCAGTAAAGTTGTTTACAAAGTTATGATGACGATGCGTTTACAGACAATCTTCAGGTTAAGAGCAAAGGTAGCTACTAAGAGGCATTAAGTCTGTTAAGTGGACTAAGTGTTGCAATAAAGATAGTGTTGTAAGAGAAAGAAAGCCGGGCCTTCGTGGGTGTACTTGCTGTTGTTCATTTATGAGAAACCGAAGTGTTTGTTAGCCAGTTGTCATATTTGTTACCGAATAATAAATAACGCTGGAGTACAAATGCAGACTGCAGACTCAGTACAAAATGGAGACTGACAAGAAAAACTGTTTTTTTTACGTCCGAAACGTGTCAGCATTCGATTTTATAACTTGTACCTATTGTGACCCTATTGTCACGCATCACCTCATATTCTTCGCATTCTTGGGGAATGTACTCAGCTTTTTTATATCTTGAAACGTGCACTTTAAACAATATGAAAAAGAATTCATACAATTCATTCTTACACCGTTTTAAGCTTTCAAGGGGTTTTCGGACTTGAGCGCGAGATCTCTGTATTATATACCGGGGGGGGTGGGGGGTACTCCCATATATGAGCTATATAGGTACGTGCCGAGGAATAGGGTATGGTTTTTGAGGTTCTCGGTCCTTAAATAGGGTATCTTTTTTGACCCTTTTGTAACTGTGTTCCTGGTGTGGTCCTTAGATAGGGTAGCTAAATTGTACTATCTAATACTGGAGTGTGGAAACTCCCGCCTATACGAATGTTTTTGTTTAAACTTGATGTACCCTTTTCAGTATTAACAAAATGATTTTGCAACAGAGGTTTAATAGCCTTGAATAGGGTGTCATTTTTCGTGTTTGGGCCTTAAAACGGGTATCAACTTTTGCTTTCTTAGTCCTTAAATAGGGTTAGGGTTTGAGAACCTTCGCGGCACACCCCTATCCAAAATTCCCGGGATTATATAAAATGGAAACGCTAGTATTGCAATTTGATCTACGTACAACTGTGTTACAACACCTTGGAGATGGCACTGCAAGGTTACTGCGTGACAATAGGTAACATATGTAATCAAATGTTACCATGTTTCTAACGAAAAAAAATCAGTTTTTCCTGTCAGTCTGCATTTTGAACCTAGTCTGCATTTTGTACGCGTTCTGCAGTCTGCATTTTGTACCTAAAGTCTGAATTTTGTACTCGGTCTGCATTTTGTAACAAGTCTGAATTTTGTACTCGGTCTGCAGTCTGCATTTTGTACTTACCGTATGACCCGGCAGTATGACCGGTTTTTATTACGAGGTTGCCCGTGAAAGCAAATTTATCCTGAATGAACCAAACTCCACCGCCGCTAAAACTTCGATTAAAAGCGGACATTAAAAGCACAATCCCTACTCAGAATCTTCCCTTTTATAAAAAGATGAAATTAAAGGCAGTCCGCTGATCCTACAAATTGTAAAGGAACGCCACAAAGGACATGTTTCACATACCACAACAACTTACGCAAACGTAAAAACAGCAGATTGTTATTGTTTCTCTCTGAAATTAAAAAAGACCTTCTGCAACGCTAATAACCTCACCGGAAATTAATTTGTTGTTTTAACCTTCCAGTATACCTGCCTGTTATCAATAACATTTTGTATTGCTTATACTACTGACAAAACCATTATCGATTAATTAATCACAAACAGTGTTTCTTTGACAGAAAATATGAAACAGCTCATTGTGAAAAGTTCGTATAAACTATAAACTGCAAATGAATTGTACCCTGACTTTATCATCACTCACCACTAAATCTTATGTTTCAATGCACATACAACGCTCATGCAGTGCTCTGATAATGCTCATTTAATTCACTTCACGGCTGGCAAAAGTCCAGCCTTAGTCATAACTGCACTTACCAATAAGTAAATTAGACCTTTGTCCTACCGTGTGTGTTATGTGTGCGACTTGATTGTCGATCTAAACGTTTATGTATGTATGAACGATATGCTGTTATTATGAGTTTGCCCGTGAGCGTAAATTTCTGCGATACAGTGAAAACCCACATACAAGAACATGTGTTGTGGGGGTTCAGGCTGATGTTGTTCTTATATATGGTCAGCGGTAACACCCCAACTATAAATACCGTTTCTTAACGCCTCTCATCGCAGGAATGTTGAGATGGCCAAGTGGATAGCAAGTTCGCCTTGAAATCCAGCCACCGAAGTAAGGCCGAGGTTCGAACCCTAGCCGGCTTGTTTCCTCCCCACCTTTACTTCCGGTTAACTTCTGCATAAATTAATAAACATTTAATAAACATTTAATTTCCGTCCACGCCGATGAAAAAGTCCACGCAAATTCCCGGATGAAGCCCTAACATCGCTATAACTCATTCTTGGACATGCGCGCATGAATGAGTTAAAAATATAAGGTCACCGTGTGGTCACCGTAAATTTCAGAATACTTAAATTCTTGTAAATTCACGCTTGGTAATGTGTAAATGAGTCTTGATCGTGTAAAGGAGTCTTGATTGTGTAAACGAGTCTGGATCGTGAAAACCACTTTCAATCGTGTAAATGAGACTCGTCATGTAAACGAGTCTCGATCGTGAAAACCAGTCTCAACTGTGTAGCCGAGTCTGGATCTTGAAAACCGGCAATCTCAACCGTGTAAACGAGTCTTGATCGTGTTAGACTCGATCGAGCGTCGGATCTATCGTGTAAACGTATACTATGGAAATGGAAAGGACAATATTATAATCGAGACTGGTACACTTGCAGCTTTCATTGAGTCTCGTTCACTTTCATCGTGTCTTGTACACTTTCATCTTGTCTCATTCAACACGATAAAATAGTATACGTTTCCCAGAAATGGTGAGTGATCCCTAAATTGCTTGAATCTGCCATTTTGAGCCACAAAAGTTGTGTAACTTTTTTAGTCCTAATTGTTAGGCAAACTATGAAGCTTTCATTTTCAACAAGGTTTACCATTTCATGGTTTTGGCGCCACCAGATCCGCAGAATTTGATTTGCAAAACGGTCTCATCTCTTTATACAGATATTTCTTCCTTTCTAAATCCAGACCAGCTGGATTAGTGATAGGAGGAAGTGTATTAGGCAGAAGTTTTGTTGGATCTCTGAGCAAATCAAACTCCACTTCTTCAGAATCAACATAGCGCTTACAGAAGACCCACCCAGGCGACTCGTTACTGAAGCGAAAGTGGTGATACTCTTTCAAGCCTGGGAGTTTTTTGAAGTACTTCTCAAAAAAGCTGGCCCAGTTGTATGTGGGTACAAGGACTGAGCCATCATGGAGCCCGCAGAGTTGTGAAACATTCACACCTGTCAGTTGAGTTGTCAATTGTATGAGCCAACTCAAACAGGCCCGAAATGAAAGTCTTATGGACTGCCTGCTTAGCCAAGCCAAAGCACCAGTCAGGGGAAAACTTAGTGTGGCCGGCAACCAGGAAAGAATACAGGATGCTCCAGTGCAAACCAACAATTGCTCTCCAGGCATAATACCAAAGAAAGTAATTGTTTTTATTTTGACCAGCATAATTGTCTACGTGGGTATAGGCATTTGTCTCGCCAAGCCCAAAGTTCTTAAAAAAGAAATAGACTAAACTGATAGTACTGTTAGCTCCTTTACCAGTAAGAACTGCCTCGTCAACTAAAAAGTTTACTTGGCGAGGAATGGCTTTGCAACAGACACCAAATATACTACACTTCTGTGGTGTTTTGAAATAGATAGGACTGGGTTGCAAAGGCTTACTCAGATAATGCACTTGTTGCGCATAATCATACGAGTAATGCATCCAACCCTGCAAAGAACGGAGGATTGTTCCGTGGAACTACTCCATGGTTTGCTCCCAAAACCTGCTGCGCGGTAGGCTCAAGGGCCCTTTATAGTTGATTTACAGAAGCTTCTTTCACCATTTGCTCTAGACAAATGTTCCTCTGTAGTAGTAAAATAGCTTGAGATATCTATGCACCTCTCCAACTGATATCTGAGTACTTTCCAGCTAGTGGCAGGTCTCTACATCGTGTAAAAAAGCAGAGTTCTTTTGTGGAATTAAAACATGCCAGAAAGGAGCGGCCATATTGGATTTAAATGCTGCTAGACCCTGGGAACGAGTGTTATGACCCATAATGCAATGCTGTGAAACGCGCGGTTGATTTCAACGGTCAAACGATTACAGCAGTGTAGCAAGCGAATGAAGTTTAAAAGCAACAATATCTGGATCTTTTGGCTCTAGGAACAATTCTGAGTACAAAGAATCACGAGCCTTCTGAATTAAGCCTTTAAAAAGTGTTTTTGATGATCTATACTGCAATGATTTACTTGGATCACTAAACTCGATCTTGCCCAGCCATGGCAAAATTACGAGCCTGCAGCCAGTTTTGATCTTTGTCTTTCTTCTTGTCCATTTCAGCTTGATCTGAAATAATGTTTCTCTTATAAGCTATTGCTTTTATTTTACATGTAGCCTTTTAAGTGATGAAACTGAACAAAACAGATTGTCTGATTTTAATCACATTTTGCTGGGTTTTTTTGTTCTAGTTATTGAAGTGCAATAACAAAAGCTTGAAGTATGCATTCACAAACAGAATTACAGTGTACATGGTTGAAAAGCTAAGTGAGAATCAATTTACAAACACGAGTGATGATACTGTCAGTATTTCCATCATAATCTGTTGGTTCTAACTGAAAATACACAGCCGCTTCAAGGCAAACATTTCAACTTTGAATTTAAAGCTGTAAATTATATTAAGAAAATATTAGTAAGCGTAAATGTATTGTATGTTACATTAGAGAAACCTTTAAATTTAGGCAATAAAATAATTCTTGAACAGAAACAAGATATTTCAGCTGGTATTTAACCTCCTTTGAATACATGACAAAAATCAGATGATATAAATTTTTTTTAAGTGCAATGAAGGTTAAGGATGACAAGTCATATTTGTCTTTTGTTGCAGTAACATACTTGATTTTAGAAAATTATGATGGAACAAATTATAATAATGATACAGACATATGCTTATCAAAATGACTGGAATAATTAAAAGTGCTGTGGATATTTAGTTGTTTTGAGTGAATGGACTATTAATGGGATTTTCATGGGTTGCAGCAGTAATCATTTATCCCATGAAATTAACAGGGAGTCAAATTTCATGGACCATAAAAATACCATGAAAAGGTAATTAAAGTAGTGAGAAATTTTTCATGGGCCATTAAAAATTCCCCGTTAAGGGGTTTTTCATGGGCCATGAATTTTACATGCCATTAAAATTCCATAAAATTGACACCATGAAAATCTAGTCATAATTTTCATGGTGTGTTTTCCAAAAACATGAAAATCCCATTAAATTAAATTTCATGGCCTCATAAAATTTAATGGTATTTTCATGGGTTTTTAATGTATTTGATTTAAAAACGAAAATTTCATGGGCCATTAATTGGGAATTTTTAAGAGCATTTTCATGGGATTTTTAATGCTTTTTCCATGGGATTTTCATGGGAAATATCCCATGAATTAAACCATAAAAAACCTGTTAAAATGACATGAAAATCTTGTGATTTTCCCATTAAAATATTCACAAGATTTTAATGGGTTTTGGTTTCATAGTGCATGTTCTCCCACTCAAATCCGACTGGAAACGAACTTGATTAGTGAACCTCTATACTTTGAGAAATAATGCGCTATATTCGGGAAACCTTAACTTTTTTAACGTTAGTGAATAAACCGTCGTAATCTACAATTATTAAGCTTTCAGAAAATATATACTTTAGTAGGGTTTGTGTCAACAGTCCGACCCTAAAGCGGCACCAAAGAATGATTGTCATTTGGGGTACACTGATACCTTAAGGGACTAAATGAAAAGAGGAACTTTTCTTAGCCTATAGCTTTCATCTCGTGTATAGTATAAGGAATAACCTACGGCCAGGTGTCTGCAGGTGTTTCGTGGTGGTAGAAGAGAGGCAAGAAACACGTTCCTTTCCTCTGCCACCACAAAACAAAACACCCAATCGCAGGGAATGTCAAGAACTGTTAAAATGGCACTTACCTTTCATTAGTTCCAGGCGAATTCCATCCAGTTGTTGTTTACCAAAGTTGCCCCCGCAGTTGGATGTTGAGAGTTCTTCTTTGGTGAAAAGCAGCTGCAACAGCTTGAGAGCCAGCAGGTGACGCTTGTCACTCTGTTGGATCACCTGCATCGTTTCGCTGACAAGATGGTGTGGGATGCCATAACTTAGAAGCAGTTCTGGAGTGATTCGTTCAGACGTTTTTTCATCCCTAAGAGCTTGTTTTGGTGTGGACTGACACAGAGGAGGCGTGAATGGCTGAGTGAGGCCACTGGAATTGCTGAGATTTCCAAATGAGGGCTGACTAGCTGTACTGCTGTCAACTTCTGGCAAAGTTGGTGGACCCTGAGTTCGGAGTGCTTCTGCACTTTCAGTCAGGGAAAGCTGCAACAGAAAACCAGTAGTAATCAAAGATTATGAGTGTGCTCGAGGCCGTCACTTTAGCGGTATATTTATCTTAAATGATTTCACTAACTGACTTTCAACCTCCATCCATTGCCAGTTACGTTAGACTCAAAAAATGATATACAATATTATTTCACACTAATTAAATATTTTCACGTTAACTGGTATTTTGTAAAAGTATATATTTTTTACAACGAACAATACTTGACCAGATAAATACTGAGTTATCTGTCGCGACTAGAACCAATCACCAATTGCAACTAACTGAATGCTTGGATGAGGCATAAAAAACTAAAAACAGTTATACTTACCATTGAACTGAGGGTCACATTCTCCTCTAGGCTTACCAAGCGCTGCTGAATTTCGTCGACGCTATTTGTCAGCGCAGTCAGCTGTTCCGTCATCACAGAGGAAAATGTCGTCAGGCTGGTCTGCATGGCCACCAGAACCTAAAATGTTAAACAAATCAGTTAACAAAATCAATAAGTATGTATGTCCGCAATAGAAACCAATGTTCAGAAACTGTCTTAAAGCCTGAGAAAATATTAACTTTTCACTGTTTATGATAGTCTTTTTTACATGCATATTTGACCATATTGTGTTCTTTTAGAGCTAGGACGAAGTATCACTCAAATTGATTAAAGTGTTCGTGAAGCGGATTGAGACTAAATTTTTTAACGACTAGGAGATTTATACTAAAACAATTAGATTACTATCTGTGATAGAGCTCATGATCTAAAAACACATTTCATATTCAGTCAATAGAAGCCCAGGATAAAAGCGAAAGAAGTCCTAGTATCTCAAGCTGATAAATCCTATGATGGGATAAATTTCGAAAGTTTGGTGTCTACCAACAATGCTGCGAATTTAAAGTAATCGGCGAGTTACCTTCTCGATATTTGCAGTGGAATTTGCCTGTTCCTCAAATCAGCTAGCCGTGTCGTGTACTCTTCTCTCATTTTCTGGACACTGGCCTTTTCCTTTTTCAGTTCCTCTTTTAAATTCTCGGCTTCCTGCAGTGTGTTTTCCCGTCTCGGTGATGCAGGTACCATTGCAACTGGAACCTCCTTAGCCATTGAACTGGTCTTCATTGGTGAGGCGGAGATTGCTCTCAGTACGGGTGTTTCCTTCTCTGTTGGCTGAAAAGGTGCTGGATTTGTGGTGACAATTCTTTTTCTCTGCTCGCCCCAGCTTTCTTGCCTGCGGCTCTGCTCTTGTAGGAAATGCTTGTACTGATCTGCTTCGCCAGTTGTCGCCCTGAGTGCATGAGCACTTAGTGGAATGTCCTCGTCAGTGACCACCCTGTCAGTCGATAGATCTGAGCTGGCTGTAGAATTTAACAATGGAATGATATGTGAGATTCCAATAACATTCACTTCAAGGGTTAACAATTGTTGTATTACAAAATGTTAAGTTGTAAAGAATCTTCTTACCTTTTCTCTTTTTAGGAGACCAATCCTGGCACATTTTAACTGTATACCAACGGCTGGCCCACTTCAGTTTAACTTCTTGTCTGCAACGTAGCGACTCTTCGTAAGGTTTTATATCTTTCCTTTTGACATACTGCTTAACTCCATTCCATTTATCTTTCGTAACCCACTCAATGAAAACTTGGTCATTTTTTCCCATGATGACTGCGAAGAGTTTGTTATCGTACGAGCTATACAGGGATGAGTTATCTAGCATTGAAGCTGTTTAACTTTTATAGGGAAAATGTACACGCTTGAATGATCACGTTTATAGACAAACAATAATATGGAGATAAAAGAAAAAGCTCACTAACACTAACACACAGATTCCAGCTCTGATTATAATCCCCCAGCAGCTTGATGATGTTTGTAAATGCTGTGTCCAGTGAAAAGACAAACACCAGTAGATGACAAAAAGGTCAATTATTTAGGTTGTACCGTAATGACACCACCAGCTAGTTTTACGAGAGGTCGCGTTTGCCTCTAGGTGTCACCAAATCCACAAGAAATTTGTCAGAATGCTGACATTGATACACCTGAAAGGGCATTGACTGTCGAGAAACATGGCCACTGTGTAATAAGGGACATTCACAGAGTATGCAACAGGTGCTGACAGTTACTATCCTATGTGCTTTTGTAGATGTGTGCTTTTATACAGTTTGATGTAACACAAAAGAACTAATCAAGCAGCTTAATGTTTTGTCCATCAGAACTGGCAGGTGGCACACCTCATACAGTCTGATGTAACTTGAAAGAACTAATCATGCAGCATAACACTTTGTCCATCAGAACTGGCGGGTGGCACTCCTCGTACAGTTTGATTTAACTAGAAAAAACTAATCATGCAGCTTAATGTTTTGTCCATCAGAACTGGCAGGTGACACACCTCATACAGTCTGATGTAACTCGATAGAACTAATCGTGCAACTTAATGCTTTGTCCATCAGAACTGGCAGTTGACATGCCTCATACAGTTTGATGTAACATAAAAGAGCCAGCCCATGCAGCTTCATCTTTTGTCCATCAGAACTGGCAGGTGACACACCTCATACAATCTGATGTAACTCGAAAGAACTAATCACTCAGCTTAATGTGTTGACCATCAGAACTGGTGGGTTACACAGCTAATACATTTTGATGTAAGCTCTTGTGATGTAGCAGCACTAGGTTTTTCTGAATCAGAACTGGTGGGTGGCACTTCATATACAGACTAGCTGTTTGTTTATCACTCAATAACTTAAACATTAACTTACTGGAAATGCAACATTTTAAATGCACTTGTCTTCAGACCAAAATCAAGGTGCATGCACAGTATTTTGTAACACACTGTACCAATGCTCTCAACCCTTAAAGACAGTCTGCTTTGGATCTTATCTGGAAGTGTCACATACAATATAGAGCAAAGAACAATCACAGCAAATGTCTAGAATATTAAGAAGCTCTGACCATACCAGCCATCAAGCCACAACCTTTGTGAACTTCCAGTTTTCACCACTTGTGTCCCCTCATGATTCTTGGTTGCTTACATGAAATGTGTGGTCTACATGTAGTGTACAGATTGTAAGATTGAAACTGTTCTATCACAATAGGTATTCCAAATTGTGTGGTTCCAGAAAATATCCATACCGCCCACGGATGGTTCTTTAGTTTTTACCCCCCACCCCCTTGGAATTTCCCTTCCAGAGGGTCATTTGTGGACCCCCCCAGCCCCCAGGAATTTCCATTTTTTTTGAGGGGGTTCTTTTTTAAATTAACGGCATTTCTAAGTTTAAATAAATCAGAAAATAGTTCTTTTATTTTCACACAACCTGTACTAATAATTTGTTGCACGCACTACAACAATATTGTGAAAGATTATGCAGTGTTCACTCAGATAAAATAGCGACGACGTTCTAACGAGCGAGCTAAGAAATAGTTAAAAATTAGGTCAATAATTTTTGTACCATTGTAAAAAGGAAAATAACAAATTAACCAACAGCTGAACATTGACCTTTGAATCTGTACACTTTATAAGTACTCACCAACGATCTGATAGCATACTTTTGATTACACCTGCTTAACAGTAACTCTAAGCGTTCCAAAAACGTTGAACACTAGTAAGTTAATAGTATTATTTAACAATTGGTTCATGCTTTAGCATGCACTATCGAGTTATGGAGCACGCGGGAAGTTTGGAGAGCACGAAAGAAACGTAAGAGTTGCCCGAGGCGATAGCCGAGGGCAACTCCAGCTTCTTGAGTGCTTTCCAAACTTCCCAAGTGCTCTATAACTCGATAGTGCACAGCTAAAAGCATGAACCAATTGTTTTATAACATAGCCGGTGGAATTGTGCATAAAATCCTGAAAATCGACGCGAAAAAAATACAACAATAACAGAAATGATTGTTCGTGGTAAGCGAAATATTAAGCAAAATAGGAATTGGTTTTATTTCAATTTTTCTGTTGAAAGCTCAAGGTTTATATTTAACAATTTTATAACGGTAAAACTTAAGCTTACCTTTAAAGGTTGAAACAGACCAGTTTGTAATTTGTTTGGTTTTACCAGAGTGTCTTTCGGACAGTGAAGCGAATCATGACAGCGCTGATGCCGAGTTTCCTCTTCCGTTGTTTTTCTCTTTTTCTGCCTCATTTAAGAACTCTAGCCCACGAGAAGAGGCCGGAAAATTGTGCTTGTTTTGGGACTAGTGGGCCGAGTCTCTGTATCCATCATTGAAGTGAAATATAATATTTTTCCCCACGCTGACAATGGCCGCTCGCACGAAAAAAAATTCTGGCAAAGCGATTTGCTGACGATTTGGTGCACGCTTACGTATACTGAATTTGATTGCGTGGCTCTGCTAGCTATGTTATAAAACGTTTTCTGTCTCAGTTTGTTCTCAAACAAAACGAAATTTGACGAAACAAAAACACAATTTCAAATCGCCCTGGAATCCTTTGCGAACTCATTGTTACTTCATGTATGGAATACACGAGGTGTACCACTCTGAGTACTACGCTACGGTCAGCCATCTTGATTTATCTCACATGCGGAGAGCGCAGAAATGAAGGGATTATCCATCGTCCAAAGGATGAAAGTGAATTCTTAGCAAAGAATAGGACATTTAAAGCAACATCTTGAAGTTCTTTTTAAAAGGGGAGCCTATTTGAAAGTTTTGGGGTGCTGTAAATCAAAATACTTACCGTAAGTTTGTGTGGTACGATTTGCGACATTTATGCCTCCTGGAAATTTTTCACGTGCCCAACCCCCCGTACCCCTTGGAAATTTCTACCTTTTTAACCCCCCCACCCCCTAGGAATTTCCATTGACCATCCGTGGGGGGGTATGGATATTTTCTGGAACCACACATTTGAAATAATTGCAAAAAATGAGGGCAATCTAATATGGATAATCTCAATAATTTTATTTTCATGTAGAGAATATAATTGTTATTTCATAGCCTGTCAAAATCTCTGCCTCCAAAAAACCTGCCAACAAAACCATATTGGAATATGAAAGTAAACGACTGAAAAGGATGCAGGAAAACAACCTCAAGCTGTTAAAAAATGAAATGGTAAGTTAATGCAGATTTTAAAGGAAAATAGGTAGTGGCAATGAAAACTCATGAATATGCTACTTTATGTGATTGTTGTGTACTGAGATCTCACCAAAAGGTTTTTTTAATTTTATTTTAAAGCATTGGCCAAATGGAGCACAGTGGCTGTTTTTCCCATTTTTTTTGCATACCCTTAAAGTTAATAACATGCACATTACAAGGACTCTGATAATTTAGCCATTATTGAATGAGGCTGAGCTAGAATATAAAGAATTCTGCAGATCAAGGAGGGTGTTATCCACAGAGGCCAAAGGCCAAGGTGGATAACCCCCTCCGAGATCTGCAGAATTCTTCATATTCTACGAAAGCAAAATTCAATAATTGCTTTATTATTCATTCAAAATATTTCCCCGTTCTTAAAGGAGTTTTGCCATTTCGCTCTTTGTTTTTCTGCTTGCCAAAAGTAAGACAATCTCGTCCCAGGTGTTCTCGGTCAACCGTTCAATAATCTGTAGCGGGCTGCACTTTTGACGTCATTTTGACGTCATCCGTTCAGTAATTTTCAGCGGGCTACACTTTTGACGTCATCGATTCAACATGATGAAGATTCTTTCCAAATTTGGTGAACAGCAGCTAGTTATGGTGAATTATGCGTGTGGTTTTAATCAATCAGAAACAGGGAAATATATTGAATGAATAATAATAGTAATTATTGAATGAGGCTGAGTAGGATATGAAGAATTCTGCAGATCAGGGAGGGTGTTATCCACAGAAGCCGAAAGCCGAGGTGGATAACACCCTCTGAGGTCTGCAGAATTCTTTATATCCTACTCAGCCTCATTCAATAATTGCTTTATTATTCATTCAAAATATTTCCCCGTTCTTAAAGGAGTTTCACCATTTCACTCTTTGTTTTTCTGCTCATCAAACACAATGAACACAGCCTTATCCTCAGGTTTTCTCGGTCAAAGGTTCAAAAATCTGCAGCAGGTTGCACTTTTGACGTCATTGGTTCAATATTTGGTCAACAGCAGCTGGTTATGGTGAATATTTTCTCAAGATAATCAGCCATAAATGTTGATTGACCTTTAAAGAAAAAAAGTATTGTTTAACAGGTGTTAAGGTTTAATGTGTTTGGTTGAATTACTCTTGACTGGTATTTTATATAACTTGAATTGACAATGATGTAGATTGGAAAATTAACTATATT
>JAHPZR010001616.1:35000-40000 GCA_019787425.1 Platygyra sinensis
CTGGAACCCAGTCTTTTCGGCTCACCCAGTCTTCTCGGCTTACGCAGTCTTCTGGCTCACCCAGTCCTTCTTGGCTCACTGATAGAAACCACGTGACAAGCAAATCTCTCTTGTGGACAAATAAATAAATAAAGTTTTGCGGCCTTTGACAAAGTGTGGGAAATCCACACACAAAAAAGCAACGCGGCATAGAGTCTGTAATTATGCAAATGAGGATTGTTCATATAAAGTCTGTAATTATGCAAATGAGCATTGCTCATATAAAGTTTGTAATTATGCAAATGATTTTTCTTCAACAACAACATGTCGGAGAAATTAGAGTTTGGAAAGAGTTACTAGGGACAGACTGCCAGGAGAGATTAGAAGTTACATTTTGCGTTTGAGAGAAGATCAGTATCAGATCAGAGAAAACTTTGTCAAGGTGTTGAGAGATATTTTGAAGATCGGAATGGTAAAGGGGTTTATACACGTCAAAATAGCCACCCCATCTAGATGGAAGATTTTTTCACATTTATTTGACTGTCTTGATCAGGGATCTCATCATTGTGTGATGGGATATTTTCGTGATCAAAAACGGAGATCTTCGTGAAGTTTTTATTTCTAACTGCCTATGCGCCATACTCATGCACAAAGTAAACATGGCATGGAATAGGTGTCTGCATTCTTGGCACCGTCTTCGTATTCCTTTATTTTGGGACGAGTGGAATCATCCCTTAATAGCCCAGAATTATGTTCAACCATCAGAGCTTTGCTTGACACGGGCAAAGTATGGTCGTGCAGAGTACGCTAGGGGTTTCCGAATACGATGATCGAAGTTTTTTGCATAAATTAAATAGTATGGAGAGTCAGCTTATGTCGTATTGTTTTAGGTGCAAGAGGGATACCAGAGATGTCAAACCAGAAATAGTATTTACTTCTAATAACAGATGGCGTAGGGCTAGTCTTTGTAAGAATTGTAAGCGAAAAAAATCTCGTTTCGTTTCGGGTAAAAATCAACACGGTAGCGGTCTCGTCGGCAATGCTAAAAGAGGAGTTAAGCATATTGGTAAATTTTACAAGATATTTACCAACATTTGTGACAAGGCAAGGTGCCTAAATTTCAACGTAGAATAAGGGGTGATCTGGATTCAAGATCCGTCATAGAGAAAAAATTTTAAAGGTACAAGAAGGGAGTAGTGAAGAGACAACACGAGTTCAACAGGAAGGTTGGAAATAGTACCGAACGTATCAGGAAGCCCAACGAGGTCGGATTTTGGCACGAACACCAATGGTGGTTAGATAATGATAAAGAATACAGAGAAAGATACAAGAAAAACCCCATGATAGACGGCGACGACGATTAAGAGGTTGGTATGCGAATGATTTAGAGTGGTGGTTTGATTTGTTTGTTTTGCAAAAAGAAAATGGGTTCTCTGTCATGATGTCGTTGTACGGATTCAGTTCCCAGTTTTTATCCTATTATTGTGAGTGGTTCGACGATGATTCCGAAATATTTTGGTTCCGAAAATTTAAAAAGATTGTAAAGGAGAATTTTAAATTGATGGACACCGATGATATGGATTATGATGCAGTTACAGAGATATGTCGATCTCAAGTGAAAGACATGTACGCTGTGGCGTTGATCTGCTACGATCACAACCAAACTTACTTTAGAGAACAGGTGATGACCTGGGTAGATTTAGCTCAAGGTGAATTGAGATCGCGATAGAGAAATAAGTTTTCTCAGGAATCGTTTTTTATTACTACATTTTATCCCGATTGTAGAAAAAGTAGCATTCAATACGGCCTTTGTCTTACGAGACTATTAACCCAGCGTATAGTCTTTTGTTTATTTTTTCAATACCCGCCATGGCGTTTTGCTTCAGGTGTCAATGTTTCACCCGAGACCTCAATCAAGAGATTCCTTTTACTAAGAATGGAAGAGAGCGGGAGTGTTCTTTATGTGCATCATGTAATTGCGAGAAATCTCGTTTTCTTGGAAAGAAAAAAGAAAAGGAATACTTGTCGATGGTAGTATCAAGACCATCTCAGTCTGCTTATATGACGGACGACCACGATGTAGACAGTAGTGCTTTTAAAGAATATACAGTAACGAGATGTATATGGAACGATATAAAGAAAGAGAAAAATGATCTGAAGATACGCTTGTCTAATGCCATTGAACATCAATGGAGGATCAATCACATTCCTGGTTATTATACAAATTATAAGAGAGGACGAGAAGAACAGAATGAAAGGGATCAAGATGACAATAAACAGTGAACGAGTAATCATGTAAATTTCATTTATATCCACATTTATTTTGTTCTATATTAAAAGAAAAAATTTAAACATAATCAGGTTTTCCTTTCTTATTCGTTTTCTTCTACCTTTTCCAACATGAAGAATAGACCTTTACAATCATTAGCCGTTTCAACAGCTACGCGCGTACCTCTGGCATATCATACAGCTCTTATTATTCTATCTCTCTGTGTTCCCATGTGTTTGACAATTATTCGAAAATAAAGTTCTTCGATAGCTCGTCCTTCATATTCACTACCCATATCACCTATATGAAATATTATCTGATCATCCTGTTTCCACATTGTCGCGAATAGTTCATGGTACAGAGCGCTTTTGATAATTGCTTGTGGGCAGGTGTAATGACAGATCTCGTCTCCATTATCGATTAAGGGTCTTACTTCTAGCATCGGCATACCCGTTTCCCATCACCTGATTTTCCATATTTACCGCAAGGTAGAAATTGATCAGGTCACAGAGATTGCGACCTCAATGAGGAAGAAATAGATTGGAAAAAAACATTTCAGCCTATGAGAACATGCACAAAAAGTACCAAAGTTATTATTTTCCTATTTAAATTTCTCCATAGACGTCTGCCCACAAATTCCTTTTTGTATAAGATTGCAATTAAAGATAATGATCTTTGCACCTTTTGTAAGGAAGAAACAGACACTTTGCTCCACCTTTTCTGGCAATGCAAGGTAACCTCTCATTTCTTGGGAACTTTTTTTCAATGGCTTCAATCATCCTCTTTAATTCAGAAGGGTAATCATCTTGCCATGACTACTGCTTTGGGGCTGAAACCAGACAGTTCAAATGCAAAACTGCAAATAAATTTCTCCTGTCTCATGAGCAGATGTTATATTTGGAAGTGTAAGTTGAGAGATGAAATTCCCAACCTTTCACAATATTTGCGCCTTTTGAAAAAAACTTATGAAATCGAAACAAATGGACTCAATCTCCAGCCTGAAAAATGGAAACCTCTCCTTGGCCACCTTTAAGGAGTTTAGAGTGCAAAAATTTGCAAAACTCAAACCACGGCTTTTGAGTGGTCCTGCCGCAGGGTCTAAGAAGAGTGAAGAGACAACAGCCATGCTCACTGTAACGAAGATCGAGAGTTCTGATGATCCATTAAAACGCTTCTGGGAGCTAGACGCTATTGGGATTGGAAGTCATCAGGAGCATCAAAGAACCCCCGAAGAGGAGGATGCAATTAATCAGTTTAACAGTTCCTGTCGATTTGATGGTGAGCGATATGAAGTTGGTCTTCCTTGGAAGAAGGATCATCCACCTCTTGTTGACAACTATGGACAAGCATATCAAAGACTTGTCTCCACTGAAAGAAGATTGGCAAAGGATTCTGAGAAGGCGAGAATGTATTGTGAAGCAGTGCGCCAATACATCGAAGATGGCCATGCTCGGCCGATAGATGAAGAAGATCACAAAGCAGACAAGATAAGATACCTCCCTCATCATGGTGTATTCAGAGAAGACAGAGCTACCACGAAGTGTAGAGTCGTATTCGATAGTAGCGCCAAAACGTATGATGGACAATCTCTCAACTCCTGTCTTCTTAAAGGTCCTAAACTTCAGCCAGATCTCGGACATGTTCTAATCAGATTCAGGTGCCATCGGGTCGGTATCATGGCAGACATCAAGAAAATGTTTCTTCAGATTAAGCTCAAACGTCAAGATCAGAACAGTCACAGATTCCTGTGGAGAGATCTACATACCCATCGAGAACCGGCAATTTATTGCATGACCCGAGTGACATTTGGAGATACCCCTTCTCCTTTCCTGTCCATTGCTACAGTACAAAAGCATCCGAAAGAACACGAGAAACACCATCCTATGGCAGCTAAGGAAGTGAGTGAGAACATGTACGTCGACGATGTACTCACTGGTGCCCCGGAAGATGACAGTGCAGTAAGGCTAAGGAATGAACTATGTAATCTCCTCTCAAAAGGGGGATTTCAACTGACAAAATGGGCTTCAAACTCTAAAAAGGTTATGGAAACCACTCCTCTTTGTGACAGAGCGCCAACACGTGTACCAACCTCTGAGCCCGAAAAAATGTCAGACTCATTAAAGGCACTGGGTACTTCATGGAACATAAAGGATGACATTCTGATGTTTTCAAACGCTTCTAGTATATTGACAGAGAAGGACCCTAAGACAAAGAGACGCCTGATTAGTTTGTACTCGAGAGTATTCGATCCTATGGGTTTGCTGACTCCATTTCTGATGATTCCAAAGTTGCTGTTTCAAGAATTGTGGACTCGAGCCCTAGACTGGGATCAGCCATTAGACGCAGACATAGCGAACTCTTGGGAGACCTGGAAACATGAATTAGCAAACGTTGACCAAATCAAAGTTCCAAGGTGGCTACTACGAAGTCTATTTTCAGTTGACAAAGTTGAGCTCCATGGATTTGGTGATGCCAGCGAAAGAGCTTATGGGACAGCGGTTTACATTTGTGCTGAGGATAAGGATGGCAACAGAATCTCCAACTTAGTTATGGCCAAGTCAAGGGTAGCACCGGTGAAACGAATCAGTTTGCCAAGACTGGAGCTTCTTGCAGCATGCATCACAGCGAAGCTATTAGACTATGTTATTCAAGCTCTCCGAATTGCAGTGGACGCAATATATGGTTGGTCAGATAGTCAGATTACACTCGCCTGGATCAGGAGACCAAGTTCTAAGTGGAAAGTATTTGTTGC
>JAHPZR010001616.1:45000-47500 GCA_019787425.1 Platygyra sinensis
TTATTAACAACCTGGGTGACCATCCTGGTCTTCCATTACTTTTCGGGGTATGCAATAAGAGCGCACCATTTCACGTTGTCATGCAATTTCACGGCCTAAAAGACCGAAGCTTGGTGTTCACAATTTCTAGCATGCTTACCAAAATGGTCATATCTGCTGTAACAGTGTGGCTGGATGTTGTAAGAAAAGTGGCAGAAGCTCTTCCTCACGTCCACAACACCAGATTCATGCACAATCACATCAAGGGAAACAATATTGTTTTGGACAATCGGGATGGAATTAAATACAATCCATTTTAATTGACTTTGGTAAAAGTTTGCCAGTGACTGGTCTCAAAGGACCCAAGAATCTCTTGGCAGAACAGCAGAAGAGATACAAAATTTTTCCATCTATCACAAAATACTACAATTCCTCAAAACTTATCAGTTTTCCTTTTGCCCTAAGTCGTCGGTGGTGATTTTCAAGAAACTTGAAGTGGTGAAAGGGAGATTAGAAATCCACGATAAATTGTTTAAAAAGCAAATCCAATATAACTGGTTGTTTGACTCATGGCTAGACTGTCTGCCACGATTTAAGCTGGAAGCTGTTTAGTGAGTCTAATTTGATTATTCCTTTCCCGGGTGTGTTAGTGTAAAAGGAACATAAAAATAGCTGGGAAACAAGCTTGTGTTACAATTTGCAATTGGCTGGCTATTGTACAGATGTTTTGATGAAGACTATGTATTTTTCAGTTATGGATGTATTTGATATAAATGGAGTAATGATACAGACCTGACACCACTTTCTAACAAATTTATTATCTGGAACTCTTACACTAGCCTCTGAGGTCCATAGGTATAATACCAGATTTGCGACTAATTTTAAGATTTATAGACCAAGTATAAGCAACAATTATGGTGCTACTACGTTTTCTTTTTTAGCATCAAAAGTTTGGGAATCTATCCCCTCTGAATTAAAAAAACTTTCTTATAACCGGTTCTATAAGCAGTTCAAAATGTATCTTTTAAATACTCAATCTGTTTCTTAAGTGTAGTCTGCCCATAGCCTGCTTTTGTCTTTACTGTTAAGTACCGTTAATTAATTTATGTACTTTTTTTATGATGTAACATATGTATATTATACCTATTCGTACTTAGCATACTAAATTTTTTTTTTTGGATGTACATGTTCATGCCAATTAATTGTCTGTGGCAGTGACCAACTCAAAAGCTTAAGCTACTTTGGTCACTGCGCACGTTCTGCTTTTCTCTACCTGTGTAATTTAGTTTTCTTTTGTTTCTTTATTGTAATGTACTTAACCCTTTCACCACCGGGCATTTTGGGTAAAAAGTGCCTAGGACACCAGGGCATTTTGGGAATTGAACCCAAAATTGATATGTCGTCTTCCAATCAATTTTAGACCAAGAAGGAGACATTTTTTTAAAAAAAAAGTCCACATATTCTCAATCTCTGATGAATTCTCTTTCATTTAAAGGTATTTCCCAGGAGAAAAATCTAATTCCTAGGATGAAATAATACTTTGAAGTTGCAAAATTGCAAAACATCTGATTATCACAACATTTATTCTTGTAGGTTTGTATGATGCTCTTGTGTATGTCATACCAATGCAAGATGTCAATAAAGAAAGACTTATCTACCTTCAGCGATAATAATATTTCAATAAAATGACTTGTTGTCCTCATTGTTTTCACTAGATACAAAGTAAAAAGCAATTAACAATGTCAAAAGTTTACCACAGATAAAAGAAAATGGCAGTTCGTACACAATCACCATGCAGCTTCAAACATGTTAGAAAAAAATTGCAATTAACTGCAAAATCCTTTAAAAAATTCACTTTAGCTCAAAAACATTGTTTCTTGCTACAGTTATAAAAACAATCCTTGTTCTAGGAAAGGAAAATAATTAGAAGGAATAACCTCCATGTTCATTTCCAGTAATCAGTTTTAGTGTGATAGTCCACAAAGCAACTTTCACCAGGAAGGCCAATGCACAGGTAAACATTACACTGCCCACATTTGTAGCTGGTCTTGTGCCTTTTGAGGGTTTCCCCAGTTTTCTTGGCCTCGGTGTATTTCTTCTCACAGACAACACATCGATGATCATTTCCCACACCCTTGAGGGGTAAGTGCGAGCCAACATTCTCCAGACGATCTTCAGGAGGCATGTTTTGTCTTTGCCTCTTGGCTGCCTTGTTTCTGGTAGGAGTAGTTCCCACAAGCTGTACACAAAGGTCTTGCTTGAACTTTAACAAATCTCTCTTTCTTTTGCCCCTACCATTGTGGGGAATCTCGTACCCTTCCAAGATGTAAGCATTATAGATAGCTAGTAGCAGGAACTTGATGAAGACCCTCATGTACCATCGCTGTTGTTTCTTACTCTTGTTGACTCGGGTCATCTGGTCACAAAGGTCTACACCGCCCATGTACCTGTTGTAATCTGCTACAATTGGAGGCCTGTAGATTTTCTGGCTTTGTCATTCCCCTCTGACTCTGACTCTTCT
>JAHPZR010001616.1:52500-57820 GCA_019787425.1 Platygyra sinensis
AATCCCAGTAAACATTAATATATTTGTAGCAGTTGCTTCATGCCTTGTTTACTCAATCCATTCATTTAGTAGCAAAGGCCGAAAACATCACGGCACACAACAACTTAAACAGGATGAGTAATCAAACAAATGTGTCCAAGCAAGAGGCTTCTTGGTAAACAAAGGTAGTGGGACCTTCATCACCTTACTACAGCTACATAACAAAATAGCAACTAGTTATGTCTTTTGAACAACTGCCAGAATAAAATAAACAGATCCTTTTTTTCTTTGTTGCTGCATTTTTAAACGTATCTAGCCAAGCTATCTGAGCTATTTTAATAGTACTTTATTTTCAAGCCATTGCTTAACAGATTTAATGTTCCAGCATTACATGTGCCTTTTTGCTTACTAACAACACTAATTACGATTTTTGTCAGCTGAAACACTGGAATTCACAAGTTTAAAGGGAACCTAGCAACTTTACTGGTGCAAAGTTCTTACCCATTTCTAAACAACATGATTTCTGAACACAATTTCAGATTCCAAATGAAAGAACGCTAATCCGTTTACTGGTCGTTTGTGAACAATACAAGTTATTGCAATGTCTTTTAACTTCGCCGGGCATTTTGCAATCTTTATATCTATGATTTGAAGCCAGAGATCAAGGGGGGATTATGTTCACTTCTAGGTGCGGGAAAAGTTTGGTCGTCGCTGTCTTTCGCCTTTACATCTGTCTCGTGCAAACCAGTTGTTAACTGAAGGAGTTGGGTCGAAGTTAACTAGTGATGGACCCTGAGCCGAGATTCCAATTAATCCTTCTAGTGTTGGGGTCTTCAAAGAAGCTCGGAGGCTACTTTTGATCCTGTTCTCGCGAGAATTCTAAAACCTCGTCCTCGGTTGCAGTTGTACGTGCAGTCAGTTTTTGAAGTAAATCTTCCCGATCACTGTCTACGTCGCTTCTCATTTTAAATCACTCCATAAATAAAGCCAAATGAGAGCACGTGGAAGATGTCGCCACGGTCGGAAAAGTACGAATGTTGTGAGCCCGCAATATGCGTTGTTATCAAAAGGGACATTTCATTTCACAATATATACAATGTAACGTTTGGAAAATCCAAGATGGCGGATGTTGACATGTTCACTTCGTAGCATTCGTGACGATTTTGCTTGACAGACGTCATCGTTCGCACCGATCCATCTACCTTAAAGTTTGATTTAGTTGCAAAATACGTCTAGGTAAAACTTACAAAACCCAAAGAGTTCTGGTCGCCAACTTGGCGACTAATTTTTGAATCTTGGTCGCCAGCACGGTAATTTTGGTCGCATTGGCGACTGTATTAGGCGCAATTTCGTGCCCTGATGAAGAGGAATTTTATGTATTCTCGCACCATCAGGGATATCAATTAGTGCAGGGGCTACATATTCAGGGTCAGAGTTTATGCTATAAAAGTATTCATCAATAATGTCTGGATGAATGACTGAGCTGATCAACTGGGGCTGAGTATCTCTTTCCTGTTATGGTATTGACAGTGGACCACCAAGCACGCGAGTCCCTTTAAGTCACATATATCTAAACTGTATGTCAAATTTATGAGGCCTGTATACCAACGTAAATTTGCTTTCTCTGCTATGCAAAGGGTGCACAAATAGATGAGGTGCTAACTTTGCAACTTCTGGGAATGATGGAGGGCACCCTGATGTTAAAAGTAAGCAGCCAGATTCATCCATTGATTCAACTGTGGCATCGTGTCTACCTCCAAACAGTCCTTTTAAACTAAGGTAAAGTAAAACTTTATTTATACAGGGTAGCCCATTCCGCTCTAAGGCTGGTCTCCATAGGGGCCCTGTATCTTAAAATTAATTACATAAAAAAATTTCATAAATTATTACATTTAAAAGTCTAATAAAAATACAATAATACAGTTTAAGAACCACTTTAAAAAGCCTAAAAATACAATGAAAAATCACATTTAAACTTAAAAATATCAATAAATTAACAAAGTTATGATAAAAAGAAATGTCTTGCTCAGCAGCAGAACGTTTGAATGTTTTTGCTTTTGACCATTGTTAAAGATTAGATAAAAATGTTTGCGCCGGTAAAAAGAAATGTTCTTATCCCAAACTTTTCATGTTTAACATGAAAACAGCCATCATGTCTAAGTGTGCCACAAAGGCTTCAAGAAGACCAAGTCCAAACTCATCTGTTGAAGTTTCTACCTTTTGACGATAGTGACATTGTAGTTTGTCTAATATCATAGCTTTGTGGAAAAACTGTGGTTAAAATAAGGACAAATTCGATTCTTCACTGTAACATAATTAACTATATATCGTTTTTTGTTTTTGGAAAACGTATTTAGGTTCACTTCTGGGCTGGGATTTCCACGTGAGGAGCGACCACCAACATTGGTATATTCGAAGGCAACATGGCCAGCATCGTCTATCAGAACATCCTATCCCACAACTTGTTGCCTTTTGTTTTGGAAAGTATCATACAGGGCACCGTTTCATTCAAGATAACCACCCCAAACATACCAGTTGGATGACTTTGACATAGCTTGAAACAAATGAAATCAACTGGTGGCATACACTACCCGAATCTACAGTTTTTTTAAATGCTTTTTGATTTTCAAAATATTTAACCAGTTGAATTGACTATTTCTACTTATCATCCGAAGGCATTTGAACATCTCCTAGCGTAGTGACAAAAATAACAAAAAGACTTCATCTAGCGCACATGATTGTAAAGTTCTAAGGCGCTGCACATCAAGTTTACATGGTCAACTAAAAAGAAAGCAACTAAAATATTATCCTAAAAAGAAAACCAAAAAACAAGTCAAAAATCACAAAGGAAATGAAACTAATAAAAGGACTTGCAATACAAGTCTTAAGATCACGCTTAAAAGAACAGAGGTCAGTTGCAAGTCTCAAATGATCAGGCAGGCTATTCCAAAGTGTTGGTGCACAGATGGAAAATGATCTGTCACCATACTTAGTACTGGACCAAGGAACCTTCAGTAGACCCCTAGATAAAGATCGTAATGGATGCAGTGATACATATCTATCCAGTAGTTCAGTTATATACATCGGCGCAACCCCATCAAGCAACTTAAATGTCAACAATAGGATCTTAAAAATAATGCACTGACTAACAGGGAGTCAATGAAGCTGGATCAACAGAGGGCTTGCATGGTCATATTTCTGTTTGTAAACAATCAAATGGGCAGCACAGTTCAGAACAGCTTGAAGTTTTGCAATGAGATATTTAGAAAGTCCATACAGGTCCATTCCTACAGGTGAAAAATGCATGGACCAAAATCTTGGTATTCTCCACACTCAGATACTTTCGTATACGCCATTTTTGTAACTTTAAATCTCGCCCGCTATCTCGCGACCTCTCGGGTGATGGCACGTATTGCCTCGCGCTGAAGTGCACATTAGAGCCGCAGGCGTCTCCTGGAATATTGTTGTTGATTACCTTAAATTAGCATGAAAGATCACTAGTACTTACCATTCAGATCCATTTCTGTCAAGGTTTTTCCGGCAAATTTGCCTGTTTTCCCTTGATCCACGTAGAGCAGTTTGCTAACTTTCGCTATTTTAATTGTAGACTCATGAAGTCTGTAAAAGTCTCTGTGTACTCGAATGTCATGGCCAAGGTGTCTCGCGAGCCAATCGACTTCTGTTTCTTCCAGAGATAGTACTTGCGAAATAGTTGCTATGTACTTCCTTATCCTGGTACTGGTAATATTTGTAGGGTTTGACAAAGGAGGTTCACACTGTGTGCTTAATTTCTTGAGACAATCCCAGCCATGCATGGGCTCTAATGACTGTTTATTTGGCCTCGCAAACACGTACGGATTCTCATCTGCGATGCCTACTGTTTTCCTCGTCTTGATAAGGACATCAATAGCGTTGATCATCTCGGGGGTCAAGATGACTGGAACCTTTCTTCCCCTCTTGCCGCAAATCTCCACCATGTCTAGTCTAAATACAACAATAAAAACAACTCTCATTATTTGTGGAAAGTCTACCATTTTGAAAACGGGGAGTTTCTTGTTTTAATGAAGGCGCAAATAGGGGCTCGTAGAACCAACCATCTGCACAAAAAGCGAAGGAAAAATAATGAAGTGGCATACTTAGATAAACAATTTCGCCGTGATAGAGTCTGACTGAGAAGCAAGAGTGAATTAAAGTTTCCTGATAAACAGCAGCATTAAATCAGGCAGTCTAGCGTATTTCCGTGTGTTGACGTACTTTTATACACATATTTAAGTAATTGTTTGACTGACCTAAAATTATGTTGACAACTCAACGGTGACACCTTGAAGATGTCGAAATGTTTCTTTCTCTCGAACAAAGGCTTGGGAAATTATAAGAATTTTGAGAATACACGCGTTTATTTCCTGTCGCACTCGTCGCCATTTGGTTACCCATACTTAAAACATATCTTTGATTAATGCAGTTGCGAAACATACAACTTCACTCTGAGTAATAGTTACGAATCTTCACTTGCCTTCTGGATAATTCTTTTTCAAAGCTGCTAAGTGCCGACATTATTTCAGGATTGTTCACTTTTGTCCAGTCTGGTCTGCTCAGGTGTAACTGCTTAGAAGCATTTTCGAGGCTTCTCCCCCTCTTCGTTTGTTAAACATGACCAGCCTTGCTAGAGTTGCTTACGCTAAGTCATTCCACGCTTGTAACTGAGGCTGTTCTTCCAGAAGTTGTACACTAGAGGACATCTTGATGAGGACAAACTTTCGTAATTTATCGAGATCATCTGCGAGAGGCAACAGCTGCACTTTGTTGAATTTGCTTGTACTGAGAGAGTTGAGAGTTGAGAGAACGGTGAGATACATGATGACTCCACTCAGATTCCAAAAGGTTTTCAAAATTGTCTGCATCCTCTTGCAAGTCCTTATCTTTCCTGCGCATCACATGGCCTCGAAGAATGTGAACACACTTTTTAAGGGAATGACCCAGTTTTAAAAGCTTGAAAATGAAACTTTGAAACGTTTTTTACTGCAATAACAACAACATCAAATTTGTCAGGCTTAATAAAATCTGAGAGCCTAGCATCAGGTTGGAACTTGGTTTCACGAAGCTGCATCACGAGCCGAGCGAGTTCCCTCATTTTTGAGAGACCAGGTTGTTTTGCTTTTCTCCATGCTTCTTGAGAAGCATCACTCCCACATCCCTGATGAGCTCGTCATTTCTGGCAATTGCTGAAATTTTATCACTTTTCATACTTGCAAGTAATTTACTCAGTATACCGCTACTGTCATTGTAAATAGCCGGAAACAGCATCAATTTTACGTTTTGTTGTACGTTCTGATATTTCGGG
>JAHPZR010001618.1:5000-10000 GCA_019787425.1 Platygyra sinensis
CTGTTGTTTAATAGTGGTATGAATAGATGAAGTGAATACAAAATAAATTTTATTTGTCATTTAACCAACACGAAAAAGGATATTTTATACATAAGTGTGAAATAGATGTTTTGAAATGCCCACCTTTCCTTTATACTTATCGAACAAAATCACTCCTAACTTCCCAAGATAATAGACAGATTACGGCAAACAAGAACGGCTAAAATTTACTTCGCTCACTAATGTTTCAGTCCTTATACTGATCGGACCCACCCAGCAAAACCTTAAAACCTCATCCCATAACGAATGCAGGTATCACGACATTGCAATACGGCTGAAAGGTGGAAGGCAAAAGCTCAATTCATTATCATTTTCTGTTTACCGTTCGTGCTCTTTGCGCAAACGGGGTTCTAAGATCTCTCTGATATGAATGGGTTCATTCAATCCAAGTTCAAAAGCGCCAGTGGATGAGCCTAACAGTAACAACATTAATATATGACCAACGATGAAATACACGAGGAACTCTGACTTTCAACTTCTTTCAAAGAGTCATAAAGACTGAAACGATAAAATACATGAGGAGCTCTTTCAGTGATTCGCAAAAACAAGCATAACTAATAAGCTTATACAATGTATGAAAATCCCACACAAAAGCTCACATATGTATTGATGGAAGATCTTCATGAAAGACTTTTCACAATCTCATCTAAAACTGGCCTTTGCGAGGGGTGTGCATTTAAGGCATGTAAGACCACGTGGGGAGGACGTCCCAGTTCTGATTTTTTGAAAATTGTCTCTGCAATTTCTGCAAAGCCGAAAATGTCACTGGCAACGCTTTCCCCTTGAATGCCTTGGACAATTTCCGGTGCAATGTGAGGAAAGTCCCTAGTATAGCATTTCTTCCGCTCATCCAAAAAAACTTTAGGTCCTCTGGCACCACTGATGGGAACACATTTTCCAAAGTCTATTACTGGTTCATAGCTGCCACCCTTTTTGTCAAGAACAACATTGTTTGACTTTAAGTCATTATGCAAAAAGCCCATGTTGTGTACGTGAGCTAACGCCTTCGCTGTTTTGACAATGATTCTTGTCCAGGTAGCTTGGTCAGTAATGGTTTTCTTTGAAAGTGCACTCGAAATGCTGAGCGAGTTACCTTCTTTTTCTCTGTGAAACTGCATGATTAGGCAATAAGGCACACTCCAAAAAGAAGAGGAAGACCGGGTGAATGGCTGAGCTTGTTGAAGATGCGCGCCTCGTAAATAAACTCATTGACAGTTCTTTCCGCCGCATCTTCGTGGCTTTCATGTTAAAACTGCTGCAAACGGAGCTCTTTTACAACGACGTCCATGCCCCTTTACACCCCCAAGTAGCAAGAACTGTAACTGCCACTACCGAGGTGAACTGACTTGGTAGTAATTTGTTCAGGGGAAATTTCCTTCAAAGCGTGTTTATGGGCACTCCGGGCAGTTTTCTTGGGTGGACCTTGGTTTTGCTGTACTTGGCCTTTTACAAGTAGAACTGTCCTTGCCAATCAGAGCCTTTTTTAAATTCTCTGTCTTTGTCCCAGTTGATGTTGGCCTTGCAGTTTCTTTTTCAATATGGACAACAAGGTCTCCCTGGTCAACTCGTGCTTGTATGACACGCTCCGCCTCTTGCTGAATTCGCCTTTGGCAATCCGCAGATCTAGCCTGCTTTGCCTCTTCCTTTTTCCTTTCTCTACATCTTTTTTTCTGCCGTTTTCTTTTCGCCTTGAATATGCGCCGTTGGTCATCCTCATTCATGATTAAGAAAATATTTCGATGTAGCCTTTTTGATCTCTCCACACGACCATGAGCACTGGTGATATAAAAATTGTTAATGTCCCCAATATTTAATGCAAAGTTTTTTCTCAGGAAATGCCAATGGTTGTGGGAGAATTAATGTTTTGATCTGAGTCAGGGCCTTTACATAATGCGTGAAAACCCACAACATGGATAAAAATCTGTCACCTTGAGAACAAAAGAACTCGGTTATTCACAGAATACCGAATTGTTTGGCAGATTGATGATAGACTCGCAACGGGCTTAACTAGCTAGAGTAGATCATGGCTGACATTTATGTTACTCGATGTCCTTGATGCGACAGTCTTTCTGAACAAGAAAAGCACTAGAAACTCATTTCAGCAAAAAACACCCCGGAAATGAGCTTCCAGAACACATCACGTTTTCATTTGGTGATAAGCAAGCGCCGACAGTGCTGCGTTGACTTTTAAAGAATCGTGTAAACTACTTGTAGTGGCTAGCAGAAACTGTAGAGTGTTTAAACTCTGCGCACAATCCCTGCGTCCCGGGTCAGTATAGAAAGTTAATTTCTCTCGAGTTCCTTGAATTTCATTTAATTTAGACCTAAAATGCATTTTACCCAGCCACATGTTCCCGTTTCTCGAGCTTTGTAATTAAATACTTGTGATATGTAGTGAATAAAATGTCACAAAATTTTTTTAATTTGGTTAAAACTCAAATTTTTTATGAATTTTTAAAGTTGGCTTTGTCAAGAACACAACCGAGCATATGGGTGAATGGGACCAGTGACATCATTCCAGGTCATTGCAAGCGTCACTCCAGTGGTTCTCCAGTTTTTTTCTGTGTGGGATAAAGCGCATTAAGGATTGGTCTTTCGTCGAAAGAACTTTTAGTTGACTCGACAAAATTTCGAATATTCAAACGTACTCATAGTGTCGTCCAGCGATGCTAGCTATCTCTAGCTCGGACTCAGAGATTGCAGAAACGGAGGTCGAGTACGACTTAGAAGTCGAGGGTTCATCAAACTCGAGGAAACACAAAACCTCAGATGATGAACCAGGAGATGCCTACGCAAATGAGCAAGATGGCAGATGAGGAATGGCTGGCTCAATATAAAGAAGAAAGAAAAACGGAGGAAGAACTTGAAAAGAAGCTTCAAAACAGATTAAGTGGAGCAGAGGACATCAAAGAATGGTTAGTCTGCATTGTTTTATGTTGCTAGCGATGTGCCATTTGCTAGTTTATGGTTGTCGGGTACATATTGATTGTGCTATTAAGTTTACCTAGTCTTCATTTTATTGCTTAGGTGTCATTGTGGCAAATGCAGCCTTGCATGTTTGCAGAACATCAGCGAATGCTATTGCTGTTGCGAGTTAGACGGATGTGTTGAAGCTTTGGAGAGCGACATTGTCATTCAGGATTTTCCCCAAGGCACCAAGCTTACCTGCATCACCCAGCATCCTGGATTTAACCCTGTTTGCCTCCAGAAATAGAGACTTAGATTGGCAGCGGGCAAGTACAGATCGAGAAGCAAGAAAACGTATAAACAGACTGTATCAGAGGAAAGGTAAGTAGCTTTTGTATCATATTTGTCAATTGTGCTCACTTGATAGCTACATGCAGGTTCAAGATGCTGTCGAGAAAGGCTTTGCTGAGCAGTCTGCTTAACAAAAACCTTTCCCTATTTATGACCAAAATCTGTGATATTCCCTTCCCTATTTGTGACCTGACCATTACATCAAAGCCCTGTTTCAGACCTGTGTTATAATTAGTTCCCTAGTTCAGACCAATGTTAAATTATCGGACTTTTGTTGATTTTCTTTTGATAATTATGAAAAAGTGACTTGAAAACATACCCATATCAAGGCTGGAGTACAAAAACCATACCCTATTTTTGACCAAAATGGCAAAAATCAGTTACAATTAATACTCTATTTATGAACAAAAAAAACCATATAGCCCATATGAGGGAGTACCCCCCCCCCCCCCGGGCTTTGTTAACAGGGAAACAAATTTTTGTTTCAAAAGGTTGTATGATTGTTTATTAAAATAATAAAATAATATTAAAATAATTAGTCATGAAATATAATTAGTCATGCAATATTTTAACTCAGAATTCCTGCCATGAAACTGGCAATGAAACTTGTATTTTACAATTATTTCGAATTTACATGTTTATCATAGACATCAGGCACTCTTGTAACACATAATTTTTGCCATGAAACTGGCCACAACAGTCCTGCTTTAATTTTCTATCAATAAAAAGTGAAATTCCTGAAACTATTGTTTTCTTTGGTTCTTGGGACCAGTGGTAACTTTATTGTGTCCTTTGGTTGGATGTCCACAAAGCGAGCATTTTGGTGGTGCTTTTTTCTGCTTGGCTGCTGCTCGAGTGTTTCTAGGAGCTTGTTCCTGAACTTGATCCACTAAAAAGTAATGAAATGTCACATATATTTACTATCACCCTCCATCACAGATGTGATGGCATAATTAAAGCATGTTTGCAAAGAGATGTGTGTGGTTTCAGAATATTTCTGACTTGGGGTGGGCACAAAATAGGGCCTATCTGACAGCATATAATTGAGTCAGTTTATGGATTATGGCCCCCTACAATTCGTATTTCCTTAGAATATTGGGGTTTTTCTGCAAGGATCTCCTGGAAAGTGGAAAATCCACTTAAACTTTTCCACAATTATTTACATTTTTCCTTTGACACTTACACCCCACAATTCCTTCTGCAGGTAGCCGGGGAGGGGGGGGGGGGGGGAAGTAAAGGTCTCTTTTTAAGTCCCTATACAACATGCTGCTGCTTGTCTCCCATGCGAACCCTTTTCCCCAAAACAAGTGAAACAATTGAATATGTGCTTTCTTACCAGGTGTGGTAGGGGTAACATCTTCCACGACCTTCTTACTTCTGTCAGTTTTTTTCTTTACTGCATCAGTTTTGGACTCCCTCTCTAGCACTGAGTTCACTGGCAAAAGAGTTAATTCCTTTAATTTAGCTACAGCCCCTTTTAGGTCATCACTGGATTCACTGAGAAATGTTTGAAAGATTTCTTCCACATAATCTAAAACCAAGAGGAAAGCAGAAGAAATGAGTTCTATGGGATTACGTCAAGATTTACAAGTTGGATTTGGAGGGTGGGGAAGTGATTCTGGAGGGCACTTTCTCAATTATCAGCCTTTTTTCGCAGCATCCCAAATTGAAGGAAAGAAAATTGGGGTGATGCACTATTAATT
>JAHPZR010001618.1:12500-22500 GCA_019787425.1 Platygyra sinensis
TTATAAATTTATTTGCAGACTCTGACATATTATTAGTGCAGAGTGCACTATTGATGGTTTGGGGGTTGACTGCACTAAAGCACTATGGCAATAAGGTGTAAATTTTAGTGTTTGTTTAATTAACTAATTCCAATTAATTAATTAGCCTTGTTTGAGGTGGTGGTAGGTATCTTTGATTGCTAAGTAAAACATACTGCACTTAAATTACTTCTTAGATAACACCACAAAACTATATATGGTTCCAATATTCTCTTGTTATTCTAGTAGTACTGTTCTCTTAAGAACAAAAAGCAATTTGCTCAAAGCGCATGCGCAGATTGATTAGCATTAGTGTTAACTATATGTTAGATAAATGATACATTTCATGTACACAATTATACACGAACGTTAAGTACTTTTTCTTCTGGGAAAGACCTGGATGTGATTTTAGATTCTAATTTAACTTATGATGAACACGTAATTAAAACCGCTTTGTCATGCATGTCCTGCCTCAGCCAGATAAATCGTGTCAAGGGTGTTTTGACAAACGTACACTCCTAATGATTATTAACTCTTTAGTTTTTAGCAAATTATTTTATTGCTCTAATGTATGGGCAAACACATTGAAGTGTAACATCAACAAACTGAAGGCTGTGCAGAACTTCGCTTGCCACGTTGTGAGCGGCACTCGCAAATGTGACCATATTATACCCATTCCTAAAGAGCTCAATTGGCTCCCTGTGACAAGCCAGCTATATTACCGTAGCGCAATAATGACCTCTAAATGTATGACGGGCCACACCCCACAAATACCTGTTTTCAAAATTTTTAAAGCGAACCAAGGTGAGCAATCGTAGTACCACAAACTCACAGTTGTTAAACATTCCACTTATTAAAACTGCTAGCGGCCAAAGAACATTTTATTATAGAATAGTTGATTTATGGAATTCTTTAGTTTATTCCCTTAGACTGTAACTCATCACTGTTTTTTAAAATCATCTGAGGACCAAACTACTTAAAGAATTGTAATTTTTATATTTATATATTTTTTATAACTTTTACAACCTTATTTTAGTTGTTCTTATTTTTAATTGTAAATGGGAATATTTTTAAAATATCTGTATTGCTGTTGTCTAATGGGCGATTTCAGGTAACATCAGTTCCCCTTTTAGTGCAAAGAATGCTTTTGTGACAGCGTATCTCTTGGAATCATCCCTAGCTCAGTTCAAAAACGTTGTGTGCTGTTTTCAAACTATTTCGTGTATGCTAAGCTTAAAAGAGAGAGAGGAATGGATTTCCTCGGCCACTTGTTTATTTTCTCCCCCATAAAAGAGAACAAGAAGTTCACAAAAGTATTTATCTAAAACATTTCCGAGTTAGTGGCATTAAAATTAGTGATAGAGACCTGAAGATTGAGGTTTGGCGATCTTGCCACAAATGGCAAGCCGCAGTTTGCGGTTAGCGGTTTCAAGTTAGCCGTCTACCCATATTTGTGTCTCAAGATTCGTGGGTTAATTTAATTCACTGGTGAATTATGGAAAATTAGTACGAAAACAAGACTGCCCGAAAGTAAGATGTTATTTAATGTTTGTTGAATTTTATTGATTAATGGGAGCAGAACAATAAATCATCGGTCCTCTTTAAATCAGGCAAGACTACAAAGATCTGCAGGACACTATGAAGCTGGGGGATAGCAGTTCTGAAGGTTCTTCTTCGAGTGATGAAGATATCAATTTATTATTTCTAGAAAATGAATGCTTTCCCAGAACCCTGATTGTTGAGCCGTTGTTTGAATTTGGAAGACCTGTGAGCAGATGTTTAGGTAATTCTTTGTTTTGAGTTACCGAGTGGCGAATTTGTTCAGGCATATCTGGCAAAAATGTCAAATTGTCACACTAAACATTAGGCCGAACTGACTAGATCTATGCACAGGAATGTTTTAAAAACATAACTCTGGCCTTTCTCTTTCAAACACTTCCCCTTCGCTTAGTAAGGTATTTACTTTATCTTGAATGTAACCGCAAATGAGGCCTTACAATCTAGATGACATTAACATGCACACATTTCTGCTTATCACGATTTTTATCTTTCATTATCATACATAAAGATGCAAGCTTAAGTTGTCTTTTCCGTGTAAATAAAGTGAGATGCACTCAATTGCTTGTCAGTCTCCACTTCAGCGTACCATCTAGGAAACAAAGCATACTTTAATGCATTCACATTTTATCAGGAATTGTAACCATAAAGTAATCGACTGGCAAAACAATTCCAACAACAAATAGCTGGCTGCATGTTTATTTACATTAGTTAGTTCAATTCTGTTTTAGCTGAGAAATTGTCTTCAAAATTACGTTTCTATGAAGAAAAGAATTCAATAGTTGATAAGCGTTGTATTTTTTAAAAGCAGTATTTTCTCTCAAACGTGGGATTGTGATATTTTAGGGTGCAAAAATCCTTGCAGTAAATCACTTACCTCTAGAGAGTGTTCTTGCGGTACAAACGTGAACCTCGAACTGCAAACCTGACGTCAACGCACTGGTCACATGAGATATAAAATAAAAATTGCCTATAGTAATGGAGTGTGTTTATTTTCTTTGTAATTGAAATTCGGGGCGTCGCTGTCACTCTCCTTTGTCCCACTCAAGTGAATTAAGGCTTGACCATCAAACTGAAAAAATGCAAATGCTCTCCCACCCCCCTCCCCCTCCAGGCTTATGGGAACAGTTCAATTTGAATGATTTATAATACAAAATGGTGGCCTCGCATCGTGGAAAATTCATCCTCTCTAACGATACTGTTGATACGTGACAATCACATTTGCCAGCTTACAAGAGGTAAATTATATTGGAGCATCATTTTCCAGTCGCAGGCAAGCTAATTTTGTTGTATTTGTTTTTCTCAAGGTGAAGATTTTCAATTGAGTTTGCTAGCCAAGGCATAGTTTGAAGGCCGACTGAGGCGGATATGCGAATTTCACAAGAGATGGCGACCGATCCTTAGCAATTTATTTTTACTTCACTTTGTCGTTTAACTGCTTAGCATTTGTTCAAATGATGTATTAAGTGCTAATTGCTCTCTAAAACGATTTCTAGTTTGTTTTTAGATTTCTAGATTGTTTTGCCAGAAACAATTTTTGTAGCGATTGTTACTTGTTTGATATTTAGGATGAAATCTTAGATTCTCCTTAAATGTTTATAGGGTTAATTCATTCTTTTTGAAAGGAAGATAAGCTTTGATCTGCCAACTGTTTTGTTTCGCTGTGTTAAGCTATTCTTCGACGCTTTTCTAGAAATTAAGCTATATTTTTGTTTCTGAAGAATCTTTGTTATTTTGTAAACTCAAGCCTTGAAAATCTTTTCTTGATGTTGAAAATTCTGCTTTTAATTCGTGTTTTTGAATATGTTTTTCTCAACAGCTACATGTATGGCAAATATTCCAGAGCTTGCAAGGTAATTACAAGTAAATTTATTTTCAAGTGATGTTCTTGTAATCCCATGTATATACAATACTTTGTTTATGTGTATAAATTTGTCATATGGCTGTTTATTTCAGCTTTTCTCACTTCTGGAATTCTAGTTTTACTGAAGTCTTTACCCATCATTAACAGTATTTTGTTTTTGTCATCTTATTGTAGAAACAGTTAACTTATACACTTGACTAGATGCTTTTGCTATAATTCCATTTTCAAGCAGTTTATGCATATAGGTATCCTTTCTAATTTTTCAGTTTGTTTGTCTTTCACAAAATTGAAATGACCTAAAACTGTTACATTTGTCATCTTTAATTGCTTTTGACATGGTTTGACCTATCACTTCTTAGAGACCATCCTTAGTTGCAACTTTGTCTTTTGTTAGAGCCAGGTTGAATTTCGTGATAGAAACTAGAAATTGCACAAATGTGAGCACTGTTTGCAATGCGAGTATTAAAACCAAGTAGAAGGTACTGTAATTTTCCACAATTTGAACTGCTCTGAAGCAGTTCTCAATTGTTTTCTCTGTGGTGCAATCTGGATGCTTTCCTTTAGGTCAGCTTCTGTAGCTTCTCTATGCTGAGATAATCTGAAATTATCTTGCCAGCTCTGAATGTCATTGAAAATCTTTTTGTAGGCTTTCAGTGTAAGGATTTGTATCTTTGCAAGATGTATTTCATAGTGCTCTGTGTGATACCTTGATTTAGGGTTCTTAGTGACATTCTGTTTGAGTTTGTCATATTTGAGAACTTCTTCACAGGTACCTAGAACTTGTTGCAAGGCTCTGGCTGTTTTTGTTACCAGTGCAGCACAATTTTTGTTTTTTTGGATCCGGTTCTTGAGGAGGGGTTTCTTGTTCTGATCTTATCCTTTTTCTGCTTTGCATTTGGTTTAATGGATTTTCAGTGTCTGTCTGATTTTCTGTTTGAGGTTGTTCATCACTCACAACTTGGTCCACCTCCATTGTAATGCTGATGTTTCCTGTTTCTGTTTGGATTTGTTCACTGCTGGTAGTTGGATCTATGTGCATCACTTGATTCTAAAAGATCTTCAACTTCTTGTTCAATTCTTTGTGTTTGAAGTTCACTGCTATAATCTTGGTCAGAAGCACTACCTTCCACTGCCTGTACTGCACAGCATGTTAGGGGTCTCTCCTATCTTCCACTTTCATTTTGCAATTTTGTTGCTGGAATCTTAACCTTGTTTTCCAAACATTCCCTCCAACAGGCATCCAGAGACTCTTGCTCTTTGTTTATAGATGTGGATCGGAAGTGATGAAGTTGTGGTCCCTCTGGTCGAAAGCTAGGTTCATCTGATCCGTCAAAAAATTCTATGTAGTCTTCAGTCTCCCTCCACCATACCTTCTCCTGGCTTAAGGTAATCTGCAATCAGCTTCAGGTGAGCAGTCCAGGCACCAGCATACTTCTCAAGGTCAGACTTTGATAGCATGGTGTTATCCAGTTTGGGAAGGGATTTTGCCATCTTGCTGATTTCTTTCTCCTCTCTCAGAACATGCTGTTCTGCAGGATTGAATTTCTCTGCTTGTAAATGTAGGATGGCATTTGTGGAGAGATCTTCAATTCTCTTGCTCCATGTTTTTGTTGTGATGTCTGAGAGCTTCTCAAAGAGTTGTTCAAACATTTCTGCATTTGTGCATTCGCTGGTATTTCTTCAGTTCGTTTCTCATTTCTTCAATGTTGTCACTGATTTCTTCATGAATTTTTTGAAGCTCAACAGTTAGTTCTTCTTTACTCAACTGGTTGTAGTAGCTGTCACTCTTGATTTTTAGTAAATCTCTGTTCCTTGTAAGAGCATCTTTCCTGATATTTTGGAAAGGGATTTTTTCTTGCCTGGACATCAATAATCTTTTGTATCACTTGACCTTCATTGCTGACTGCTAACTTTGATATTTCGTTCTCTACCACAGGAACACCGACATTGTGGGTACCATTTCCAATTAGAGGCTTGATGCTTGCTCTGATGTTTGCATTGGTCCGAGACACGAACTGATACTGCTCCTCGCTGTTTTTTTAAGGCTCGTCTGACCCGGAACTCTGTAAGTTCAAGTAAAAAGATTGTTTATTTATTAACCATGCATTTTCTCAGTTGTCATTACATATTTGCAACCTTGCATACTAGAGGTAAAATACCTTTGACTTTGTCCCATGTGTTGTGCTGGTTTGCTGAAGTAATTTGCTCAAAACGCGGTAAGTCTACTTCTTTCCTTTCAAGAAAAGATTTGATTATTTGGCCTCCATTGGACGGTGTCGAGTCTTGACCTTTGGTTCTTATGTTGTATATCCTGGCTTTCTCAGAGCAGTTTATGGCACTATTAGGCCAGGATTTTACATCTATATGCAGCTGGTCTAAGTCCCCTACTCTCTCTGACCTTTGGGAGTGTTGTTCTTGCCCTTTCAGTTGCTTCTGTCATGGTTTCAAAAGACTGTGCTAGTCTGTGCTGTAGACGAACAGACCCACCCGTGTTATGTCAAAATTGCCCCAGAAAAATTTAATTGTGCCTTTGACATGTCCATGGTGTTAGCTATTTTCAAGTCTGAGAAAAATCCTGGTCGTTTGTACCTCAAGTGTTTCAGGAAATCATGTAAACTATTTCAATGGCTGAACAAACCCCCCAAAGGACTTCGATACAAATGTTCGATACAAATTTCTTTGCACGGAAAACAAGCGAAACTTAACATGATTAATTAAAAAATAAAACTCAGGAGGAATATACAAAAACATTTTATAAATAGTGAAATGGTACATAGCATGTATTAGAACTGAAAATGGAGTTAATAGTGGCGTGCAAATAAAATATTGGTCAGTTATCATGAATAGTATAAGAAGAGAAATCATCTAAAAGATTACGTAACAGAATGTATAACGTAAACCCATAGGATCACTGGATATGACACATGGTTTCACAATGTCGTTAGTGAATTGCAGGTTTTAAAAGGTCTGCCCTGATCTTGAAATTCCCACAACCTGTCTTCGGCCAGGACAACTCTCAGTTCTACATGTATTGTCGGTGCTAAAAAAAACATTACAAATAATAGAGGCTGTCAATAGGAGACCACAAGGACTTGCCAAAAGAATATACTTGTCTTGTGGTCGTGGTTACGCGAGCTTTGTTCATCATGGTGAAATAAAAACCAAAAACGTATACCATTAACTACCGGTATATCTAGTGTTGCTTCAGGTATATTGCTTAAAAAATTTCACAAAAGTTATGCCTTGCTTGTGTTGTCACTGGTATCGGTAACAGTAGAGAGACATGCAAATACATTGTTTCTCCGGGTTCTTTGTCGATAACATCCTCAATGTTTGATAGATACTCAAACAAAAATCTGGAATGTCAAACAGCAAACTAGACCAAAACTGGGAACCTTCACGATGAGGATTTGGCAATCCAAATTGTCTATTCATGTAACTGTTTATTTCATCTAAGACCACAGGACATAAACATGGAAAGTGATTAGGTCTCTACCTGGTCCAAACCAAAAATCTCCAGCATGCATATCTCCAAGTCATGTCCTGGGTATAATGGCAGGGTTCTTGTATGGTCTGACATTCTGTCATGGCAGCATCCCCCATAGATCAATGTGTGCTCCAACATTTTGTTGAA
The DNA here is from genome assembly GCA_019787425.1 of Platygyra sinensis. NCBI lineage: Eukaryota > Metazoa > Cnidaria > Anthozoa > Scleractinia > Merulinidae > Platygyra > Platygyra sinensis. The sequence goes on from JAHPZR010001618.1 coordinate 19,574, forward strand.
GCAACTGTGGTGCAGCAAAACTCGGCAACTGTGACAGTTGGTTCTTCGGAGATGCTACAGCTGTTTGATGCTGAATGGGTCTTGACCGATAAAACAACATCCTAGGCTGTCCTCTTCAGGAGCTTGACCTTGTAAGCGTCTACTATGGCAAGACATGTTTGAAGTCATGTTAAGTTTGCAGGTGTTTTCAATAAAATGACAAGAACTACAGCAAGTGAGAAGAATGAAACCTTGCCCGCTAACGTACAAAAGAAACAGATCATGTTTCCTCTGCGGTCTGCATGACCTTTTAGTGAGGCACGTGTGTTTCATTTCACACAGCTATTCACTTTTCTCATGACCATAACTGAAATTTTAAATTTTGAAACTGTGGTCAGATGGTTAAAATAAAATGTTTACTTGTAGGAAAACGAAAGAAATAAACAAACACTGTTTAGAAACGAATGAAACACCTGAAAAACCTACCAGAATTACACAACAGATCAAAGTGTACATAATTTTTTACTTTTAGCAAAAGAGGTACTTGAGCGTAACCACTTATTGACTAAGTTGTGTTTCTTTCACGAAACTATTTACTTTTTGCGTGCTCTTAAGTGTCTTTTCAAATCTTAAACATGGGCCAAATTGTTATAATGTAATGTAAAGTACCTAAATATTGTAAAAGAATAATATAAATAAAGAATGGTTAATTTGTTCGAGTACAAAAGCCTAATTCGGGGAAACATTCCTTTTATGCACCTTAACTAAGCCTAGCATCATAGATTAGCCCCTCGGGATAACCCTTTTGGATAACATGTATTCACATCTCCCACCTTCAATGTACTTTCCCATGAAATATCCAACTGGTGCCTTTATCCATCTAGCCAAATGACAATGACACAAGACAGTTTGGCTGACCTTGGTCTCTTTGTTGGTAGTGGATTTTTGTGGCCTCTTCTGGTTCAAGTTCTGGCTGGAATAAAAATTCACTGATTATAAATGTATTACCCATGATGCAATCTGAATTTGTCTTTATGTATGATTTTTTAATTCATAACTTAGGGTTGGGAAACACCTCAACGGATGGTGTATACATATGCTGGACATCCATGCTTCCAAATCATGGCTTGAAAGTATTTTTCATGCTATGGAATAAGCCAGCAAGCCTGTTTTCTATGGTGGGTATGATTATGATAGAAGTACCTGCATTTCAACCACTACCCATGGCAATGGCTTGAGACAACAAGCAACAAAAGAATAGTTTATCAGTTTCATTATTAATGTCGAGTATGATACCTCAGGGAGTGGTTCATCATCTTTTTGACAGGCTTTTGTATTCTTCTGCCTTTTTGCCTAAAGTGAATTTAAGGAACTAATTAGATGTGCTAGAACATTACTTGATATAAATAGCCACTAAATATTTGTACAGTTATTTATTTTATAAAATGAATTGCCAAGGTGCTGCTAGTTTTTCACACCTATCTGTCATACTGGAGTGACTCTCCATAGTCCAGATCCTGCTGCCTCTTCAGTGCCCTTTCCTCCTGTAATCCGACCCTGTGAATAGATAGTGCACAATGAAAAGGTGATTGATTGCTTGATCTAATGACTGATAAACAAAATAGCTGGCAACATGCATGCACTTGTGTTAAAAACATAATTTATTTTATGAGCAGAGTCAAATCTAACATCAATCATGTTTCATGTGTCACACTACAATTCAACATCTATTTTTCGTTTTGCAATCACACACTTCCAACACATTTCAATTCCATAGTCTAACATTACCATGTTGACGGCTGAATACCAAATTCTCTTGTGTTCTTGAAATACCATCAGTGTCTCATGTAGAGCTCTCTTCAGTTCAGCTACAGTGGGTGGGTCTGTGAATGAAACATTGCGATCATAAAGCATATTGTGTGACTGAGTAAAAAAGGCAAAACAGTTTCAAAGGGTATTACAAAATAAAAGTTATATTTGTTTTGGGATTGAGTAATCTAAACCAAAATCCAATTTTGTGAAATTAATTCCCTGACATCTTGTGCAAAATTCTCTCTTTACCACCAACACTGCAAACGCTGACCATAGTACCTGTGTCACTTTCATCTTTTATAACTGCCAAGGCTGAAACCAAGCTATCATGATCAACGCAAATTGATTTTTTATTGGTCATTCTTTGATACATGTACAACAAAAAATGTACCAGCCGGCATAGTAGTCTTTTCTGTTTTTATCACACAAACATGCTAGGACTTTGCAGGACCTTTATTTCCGTTATGTTAATCATTCCAGCAGTTCCACCAGATGATTGCACCCAAAACAGAAAATGTTCATTCACTAACTCAACAATTTATCTGTTTTCAAAACTAGTCTGAAAAACCAAATTATCATTAATATTAGATTACTTGGCTTTAAGGAAATGTCATTTGGCACCAGGTTAAGGTAACCCATTTGTGTCATGCATATTATTTACAACGTCTAATAACTACATGCAAGTTGATAATAGCATGAAAAAATATTGCATGAAATATCAGATTTTGTTACCTCCACAGTAACCACATAAGTGCAGGTCAACAGTGTTCTCCCTCCACTCTATCCATTTGCATGAGGTAAAATAGCAAGTCGAGAAGTAATTTATATATTTACACTTAGAAATTAAATGACAGTTATTAGCTATTTGTAATGCTAACAAAACACAGCATACTGGCCGGTTGCTAGTGATATGTCACATTTATAATAAATACCCACCAGCTTGCATTGTCTCGCTTACCACATGAAAGTTGTGTGGATGACTAAATGGAAGGCCTTCAGACTGTGTCATTGGAATGGGTGTCTGCAATGCACTTGCTGGCTGGCATGCAAAACAATAAACACCCTCTTTTGGACTACACTGTATTCATAAACAATTATTGGATGAGGTTGAGCATGATACAGTATTGTGCAAAAGT
>JAHPZR010001618.1:32500-51153 GCA_019787425.1 Platygyra sinensis
GTAACGTGAAGTATCTTCTTAAACATCAAACTTGAAAAATAAATAGTGTATGTATGAAACTTACCAAGGGTTGCCTGTTTCTCTAGCAATTCAAGACGTTGCTCTATTTGATTCAGAGCTGCTTTCATGTTATCTTCCATTACTGCCACGGAATCTTCTATATGATCCATCATCTGGGAGAATAACATTACAGAACATTTTGTTTACACATTCGAGTTTTCATTCGTGTTTATTTTTTACTTTCACAAACTAAATAGAGCTAACTAGTATGAACCGCACAAGTGAATTACTTTTCGTTCACGCTGGTTGGCTAGCTAGCTTGGAGGTGATTAGCTAAATACTATTCACATCCAAGCAGCCGAAGAAAAAGCAAAATGGGTTTTGTGGGTGTAATGTCACAAATAAAGTTACTCTTTGGTCCGCTAGTTATTTGGCTTGTGCAGTTTATACTAAAGCAAGTATTCCCTCAGTGTCGGTGACAGAGGTGGGTATTTACCTCGCCGCTTTGTAGCTCGGTAAATAGCCTCCACTATTCCCCTTCACTTTGGTGAATAATTGATAAATAATGAGAAGAAAAAATATGAAAATCGCTTGTATATTTCAAGTCAATTTGTTCTCCCGTTCGCACCATCGGTAAGATTGCAGAATACCTCGCCACTTAATATGGGTCTTACACTTCTGCTACCGCAGTCCGCAGTCACCAAATTAAACATGAAAACTGAATATAAAAATCACGAAATATTGAAGTATTTGTCTTTCTTTAAGCACTATGGCACTGCGGTAGCATTCGTTTAACTAACTCAGTCTTAATTATTTATCGTGTATGGCACTGCAGTAGCAGTAGTGTAACTAACTTAGACTTATTCATTGACCACGGCCACTGTGGTAGCAGTCATCATTACGTCAACAGTTCATGGTATTGTAGTTCTGTGGTTTTGTCAAGTTGTGGAAATGAAACGGCCTTAATGGCCGAATACAGGTGAATTTTCTGAGACTCTATCGATATTTGTTCTTGCCTGGGCTTCAATTAATCCCAATTAATTATACAGTAACTTCTTATGTTGTAAACTAACCTTGCAGAATTTCTCTTGTGACTCCTGCATGGTTTTTACAGCATCCGCGTTGGAGTGCTGCAGTTCTTGAAGGTCACTCTTTACGAGGGTACATTCGTCAGTTTTGGCCTCCAACTGCTGGTCATTCTGGTAACTAATGGACTTGCTGGACTTGAGGACTGACTCATTTTCCACCATGATCTTAGCTCTTTTCGTAGCACTATTTTTACTCCATTCCTTTTCTCGTTTCTTCTGCTCGGCCGGCCAAACTGCATAGGGATCCTCTGCTGATGATGAAGTAATAGAAAGAAGTGCTGAGCTGGATTCCGGAGTAATGTCTGGTCTGGTTACATTCAAGGTGGAAGTGGTGGCAATTGGACTGGATTTTTTCGCTGTTGACACAAACACATTAGAAATGTTAAGATTGGTATAAAATGTGACAGTACTTAAATAAAGGCAGTATACTGCCAGACTGAGGAGGAGACAACGAAAATTCTTGTCAAAATACCGCAAACACAAAGATACATACCTTTCTTCGACTTCGGCTCCCAACTCTCAGCCATCTCCGCATTTTACCACCTGCCTCTAAACTTCACTTTAACGCCATCGCCTCGTGTTAGGGGGTCCAGGGTTCCAGTTTCACTTCCAGGCAGTTTAATGTTGCAACGTTTTGGCCAGTGTGCATCATCTCTCCACTGGCAAGTGGTTTTCCAAATCACCTTAACTTTATCGTTTACAGCCATAGTGACGTAAATAGTTTTCGTGATCATAACTACCAGTTTTAATGCAAGTTACTCTCTGACTGCACTCCTTTTATATCTTGTGGAGGATCCAAATCCCACACCTGCCGCTTTACAGGTACTGGATTGGTTAATTCTCTCTACATTATTACAATAGGGTCACTATATGTGGCCTGGAAAGCAAAAACGGACACTAACGATTTTCCGTTTAACGGGTTAATATAAACGGTTTATAAACGGAAAGTAAACGGTTAGCACCGGCGTTTAAACGGTTTCTTTTTCCGTTTAAACGGAAAGCGAAAAGCGTTAAACGCTCCGGCAAAATCCAAAAACAAATAGAGCCAAACGTTAAACGGTCGAATAAAATTTTAAACGGAAAGCCGACAACGTTAAACGGTTCAGCAAAATCTTTAAACGGATAGCTTGAAACGTTAAACGGCTGAGCAAAATCTGTAAACGGATAGCTTGAAACGTTAAACGGCTGACCAAAATCTGTAAACGGATAGCTTGAAACGTTTAACGGCTGAGCAAAATCTCTTATTTCTTTTGTAGTAAGTGTGTAACCCTTGCCCCCGCCTCGATTAGTCAGTTTACTAGTAGCGGGGGCAAGCAATTTTGTAATGATTTTGTAATGATTGTAATAAAAAGTTGAAGTTGAAGTTGATGAAAAATCGCTTTAAAACGGCTAAAAGTTGAATTACAACCATTTGCATGGATACGCGATACGCGAAATCAAAACACCCACGGAAACGTTTCGAAGATTTCCATGAGTTATTAAGAGCGCTTACCATTTGAATGGAATTTTCGGTAATTCCGGGAAGAATTCAAATAGAACGGTTCATTCCGGTGGATTGTTTTCGGAAAAAAGGTAATACCTTCCGCGGTATTTCCTATTTCTCGCTTTTCCCGGAATTCCCGGAAATTTCTGTACCATTTGTCCACACTTACTAGTGCCAAGCTCCTCACTGTAGCAGTTCCGAGAAAGAATGCTAAAGATCTAAAAGATGGCGGCAGATTTCCAAAACGTTTACAAAACACATACAGTGTGTGTCTTTGCTCGTCGGTAGTGTTGGCGGACATTTTAGAACACAACTGCAAAAATTTCATGTTAAAGCATAATTTTTTATGGCGCGACATAGTCCGACTGGCTTATTAATTTTTGTTGGCTTCCTATCGCGCATAAAATTAACTTTTCGTAACGATCTGTAAAACGTTCAACTTTATCCGGTTTACAAACACAGAAGACCTGAAATTGAAGGTTTAGTCTGTTTTATTGAATTTTTCAATTAATATGCACCGGATTACGATGCATGTATTTACGTTTTCAAGAAAGTTCTATCTTTTCGATGTGCGTCGGCAATTTTATTATTGAAGCGTCGCGGTAAGCCGTATATCATATAGTTTTGGTTCTAACCGGCAAAAATCGATTATTTAAGTAGTGAAATGGTCTGTTTTTGTCGAAACGTTGTTTTATCCAAAAAAAGTAATGCGCTGTTAATTGTTTACGTTTTCACTCACTGTCAGAAGTTTTTGTCTTTCCGGACATTACACAGCCGCCGCCGCACACACTGAATCCTGTTTATCGAATTTTAAATCGTCACGGCAAGCGGTGAAAAAAACCCCCGATATCTGTGGTTCTAACTGGCACAAAAAGGTGATCAAAGACATGAAATAATCTGTATTTGTACAAAATGATGCTTTATTAACATTTTTTTGTGAAACGCTGATGACAATTTCAGATTATTCAGCAAAGAAGAAGTTCGTCAACAAATCATTACACTCTCCAAGTCAACTTTATTGCATCAAATTAAAATTACAATTTTCAACAAGTATATATACCGTCCTTTGATGAAATCCGATCAAGAAATCCTAGTACAAATAGAATCCTAACAGCGAATAAAACAAGTCTCACTTGTCCCTAGTTTCGCCAGCTTGTTTATGTATATGCTTGGTTAGTCTACATTTTCCATTAATCTTCCCTTTTATAGATTTCCAGGACTTCTCTTTTTCTACGGTAGATTCAACTGGAAAGCGACTAAATACGAGAACTTTTAAAGAATTAAGCCTTGTGCTGTCTAAAGGCAGTTTGTTGTGCGTTCCGTCGGTGTTACTGCTGCTCAACTCCGCTGACGTGAAAAAGTACGGAAGAAGTTTCAGTGCACATTTGTGTGGCTTTTTCTCTTTTTGAAGTATATCCTTTACTGCCAAAAACTTTCGGGGAGTGACACACGAACTAACCACTTCGTCGCCGACTTCCATTTCTAAGGCCTCGTGATTGACTGATTGTTGACTGTGGGTAACTGTCAGCACTGAAGGTGGCGTCACCGCAGGGGCCGTCACGGATGGATTCAAAGGAGTCGTCGGAGCCAGCGGAACCGCGGTATTCTCTTCAGACGCCTCTACAACTTCACTCAACCGTGCCAAGGCAGCGGAGTCAATAGTTGGAAGTTCATCGGCCTCGTGGAACTGGAAAGACTTAAAAAAACAAGAACTAATTCATAAAGGTTGATTTTCACTAGGGTATAATAAAGGCACACGCAGAAGCATAATCAGACGAAAAGCAATTGAGAACTCCCACGACATTAGCATAAAAACGTTAGCGCAAGACTGAAGAACGAACATGTTCTGTTCTTCTTGTGGTTAAGGCGGCGAAATACAAGATACAAAAACCTTCAACTTGTCGCGCAACATGAGCAAATTTTTTGCGTGACAAGTTGTAAGTTTGATAAAAAACGGGCAACAAACCCAAAATTTGTTGCTAAAGTAGACCCGCGCTCTACTTTTCGCAACAACTTTCTTCAACCTGCAACAAACATTTTTGTTGTACGACAAGTTGATCACGCAAAGTGAAAAACGCGAAACATCAATACAAAACTAGCAAAGGAAGGTTTCCGTATCTCGTATTTCGCCGCCTTTATGCTATGCTTACGTCACATTTGTGTGCAAGTGAGACCGAGGATGACTAATCAGAATTAAGTTTTTTTAACCTTCCTTTGTTCGAGCTAATGTTTGGCCTACCAAAAGAGATTCCGTTTTTCAACGTTACGCTTTCTCGAGTCTTTGCAACCACCAAACCAAATAAGGTCACTAGAGTTGGCATTTTTGCAGTTCTATAATTGCCCACATAAAAGGTTTACAACTTACCATGTTTTCATACGAATCCAGGCGATGCTCCATCCTGTCTAACCGGACTGCAATGTTGTGCTCCATTGCCGACAGAGCGTCCTCTAGTCTCTCCATCATCTGTGGAAATTTTACCAGAAAAAATACTTCTTATTAGTCATTGCACACTAATGGAAATCTTGTCATGTGCGTTCTCGACAGAGATCATTGTATTATAACTGGTTATTGTGAGGGCGTGTAAATGAATTGCGACACATGTTTCCCAAAATTTGGTTATAGCGCCTTTCAATAACATGCGGACTCTAAAACTCAAAGTTCCGCGACAAATGCATTTTTCGCTACCGTCAATGTTCGGCAGCTCCTCCCAGCTTCCGACCACTGCCGAGCTCTTGGTAATCAAATCGTTGTGCACAGTTCAGACAACGAAACAGTGCTCGGCAGCAGTCGGAAGCAGGGAGGAGCCCCCGAACTATTGACTGATGGTAGCAAAAAACGTAGTTGTCGGTTTCTGCTTTGAATTTGAGAGTCCGCGTGTTATTGAAAGGCGCAGTAACTTTAACAGTTGAAAAGGCTAACACTCATGTGCTTACCTTGCAGACATTCTCTTGATTTTTGCTCTGTAATTCAACACTGGCACGTTGAAGCTCGGCAAGGTGGCCTTTCAGGGTGGCACATTCAGTGTTTTTTTCGTCTAACCGCCTCTTTAGCTCCTCCACGTTTACGGCAAGTTCTTCCTGCTGACCGTCTTTAGACGAGGTCCTTCTATCATCGACTTTCTGCTTTTTTGCCGCTCGAATTGACGACCACTCTGTTTCTCTTTTACCTTGCTCTGCTATAAAAACTTCGAAGGGATCACTGGACACGCCTGGACTAGGCAACTGTTGTTGATCTTTTGGCTGTAGGAGTAATAAACAAACAGTTACTTTCGATATGATAGAAGCCTTTGAAAAAACAATAAGCTAAACCTAAATGACTTCCGTTGAATACGCCTTATCTGTTGTTTCGACGGTTTAGTTTCCGTGGTTTCGCCCGTTTCAGTCGTTTCGCGTTTTAGTACATGCAACTATTCTGTTTAGCCTGTGTACCTGTGTTACCATTTGCATTGCCACGCTTGGTGGCCGGTTTGAAAAAACCTGCCAATTAAAAGTAAACCTAAAACAAATGGTAATTCGCACGCGCAAATTTTACGCGCTTCAGTTTGATTACTTTATTTTTTCGACACTGAATTGAAAACTGCTTTAAGGTGGCCGAACACAGATTTCGCGCGCGCTTTTGCTGATGCAATTTCAAAAAAAAAAAACATTCCGAGTCTATGCTAGCATTCTGTCAATAGAGCGATCATCTTATTTACTCAACACCCGCACTATCTGTGCTATTTTTCTCTATAATTGAACGCAGTATATTGATGGCTTCAGTCTTTTATTACAAAGATATGTTGGAAAAGGTAACGATGCAAACAACCCAGCAATTTTCAGCTTTTGTTTGTTACCGAAACAACCCAGTTAAATCCAACGCATGCGTTGCTTGAAAAATTGAGATCGATTGCTTTTGCAGAAAAGTGCCGATTTCTAACGATCCAGTCGTTAGAATTTCAATAAATTTGGCAAAAAAAAAATAGTTCAGAAACCACGTGAATGATCTATTACGAACAATGTGAATTTTGACATAGGGAATTTTTAATAATACAGAAAACGATTAACGGCAAATTACGAAAATCGCCTATGTCAAAATTTTATCGGAACAGTGTCGAAAGAAGGGATTTAATGTCAATTCGTAGGTTGCAAACAGGTTCCAAAGCATAAATAGTTTAAAAGTAATGGCGAATTAGGCATAGACACTTGAAAACTGTGTTCGGCTACCTTACACGACATTACATGCTAACTATGCATATTTCTCCGCGAAAACGCTAAAATTTTTATGATCTTGGTGCGCCAAGACTTTGTATACAAATTTAATATCTTTGAAAATTGCTTACAACTGCTACACAGAACCTCAGTAAAAGATTTGTGTTTAAGGTGGACAAATGAAGAGACTTCAAACAAGAGCAGGTATTTAAAACAGTTAACAACTGAGAATTAAAAGGTTTTTGAATTCACCATAACAAGCGAACATTTAAATTTGGCTGATGGATTTCTTAAACGAAGACTTAAGTGCAAGTTTTTCGTTCTCTGCAGTTGTCCACTCTTGCGCACTGAATTAGTTGAAAATGAACGGTAAATACGTACCTGTTGAGGTTTTGACTTCACTTTGCTTTTACTCGCCGTTTTACTTGTCTGCTGCTCTTCTACATCAAGAAATTCAGTGTGTTCAACAGAACTCGGGGCTGCAGGCAAATTTCCAGCACACCATTCTAGATCTTTCGCATTAAGGGCGTCTTCATCATCTGCAACAACAGTACAATATCATTGAGTACAAGCATGAGTGGTGGAAAACGTTTACAGTTTTTGTTTTACTAATGTGTCAAAATCAAAACTAAAGTGAAAAAAGCATAAACTTACCATGTAAAGCTAAAATTTTAGCTTGTACTTTCTTTCCAGCCCAGTTCACTACAACGGAGTTTCCCTCTTTTAACGGGACATCCTTCTGTATAATTAGCCGGGTTGGAGCGATTCCAGTCTTCATTTCTTGTGGAAAAAGTAATAAGGCTTTTGTGGGTGCCTTATTACCTTCCTTGCAACTCTGCCTTAAGGACATACTTCAAACGATTATGTAACAAGACTGAACTGTGCTGCTGCTAAGTGAAGAAGCCAAAATGTGAGCCTATTTATACACAGTGCCCTACAAGGGGTATTTCAAAATGCTCAAGTTTTGATTGGATAAACAGATTTTAATTATTTCACTGTTTTATGCTTGGTCTGCATTGTAAACAGTTTTTGTGAATTAGGTTAATTAGCTTAGTTGAGCGGCACGCGGCAAGAAGGTGTGACTTTTTTTCAAAGTGAAAGAGTCCACTTTTTCTATAGAAGGATTATTCAATAGTTATTTATACTTGAGCTTTGAGTTTTTCTTTTACTTGTCTTTTGCATGCTCGCTTTGCGTTGTAAACAGTTTTTGTGAATTAGGTTAATTAGCTTAGTTGAGCGGCACGCGGCAAGAAGGCGAGACTTTTTTACAAAGTGAAAGAGTCCACTTTTTCTAAAGAAAGATTATTCAACAGTTATTTCTACTTGAGCTTTGAGATTTTATTTTTCATTTCTTTTTCCTGCTCGCTTTGCGTTGTAAATAGTTGTCGAGAATCAGGCTAATTAGCTTAGTTGAGCGGCACGTGGCAAGAAGGTGAGACTTTTTTTTCAAAGTGAAAGAGTCCACTTTTTCTAAAGAAAGATTATTCAACAGTTATTTCTACTTACGCTTTGAGTTTTTATTTTTCATTTCTTTTTCCTGCTCGCTTTGCGTTGTAAACAGTTGTCGAGAATCAGGCTAATTAGCTTAGTTGAGCGGCGCGCGGCAAGAAGGTGAGACTTTTTTTTCAAAGTGAAGGAGTCCACTTTTTCTAAAGAAGGATTATTCAACAGTTATTTCTACTTACGCTTTGAGTTTTTATTTTTCATTTTCTTTTTCATGCTCGCTTTGCGTTGTAAACAGTTATCGAGAATCAGGCTAATTAGCTTAGTTGAGCGGCATACGGCGAGAAGGTGAGACTTAAAAGTGAAAGAGTCCACTTTTTTCTAAAGAAAGATTACTCAACAGTTATTTCCACTTTCTGTTTTCTTTTCTCTTTCGTTGTCGCTTTGCGTTGTGAAGAGTTTTTGAGAATCAGGCTAATTAGCTTATTCAACAGTTATTCTACTTACGCATCGGATTTCTCTCTTTTTCTCTTGTCTTTTTCGTACTCGCTTTGTTAATCGAGTTAACTTCTTATTTCCTTTTCTCACTCTCCAATAAGATTCTTTTCTCGTGATCAACCCTGTAATGATTAGGACCTTTTCCCTTTCAGTCCTTTCACTCCCAATCGATATGAAACAGAATAAACTCATCAGAAACGACCATGTAATTAACTAAAAATGATTTTAATACAAATAATCAATGTTAATACCTAAACTACAATCGCTTACTCAAAGATGGCTTTAAAAACACACTTACTTTACACATAGTTAATGATAAAAGTCTAATCTGAACGGCTGGAGAAAAGTTCATGGTGCTGGAGCTACAAGATCTTCCGTACCAGGTTTGCAAAAAGGCCGTATTTCTCGGTACAGGTATCTTTTCCTTTCCTCAGAGAGTCCATCAGGGCGAACAGTTGGAGGAAGAGTTGCAGAAGGTGGAACCACGGCTGGATCTCTCAACAGCGTAAATGATTGTTGCTGTGAGTAGACAGTCTCCTTACACGAAACCATCCCTGGGTTTTCTTTTGAAAATGAAAAGTGATGAAATTTCTTAATGTTTGGCATCTTCTTGAAATACTGTCCGAGGAATGAGACCCAGTCATAGACGGGCACAATAACTCGGCCATCGTGTGTTCCTACAATTTGGGCTTTATTAGCCCCAACACTACTGGACGTCTCCACAAGTTGAGCGAATTCGTAAAGAGACGAAACGTACGACACCTTGTATGACTTCTTTAACAAACCAAAACCCCGGTCTGGACCGAATTTAGTATGTCCCGCAATTAAAAAGGAGTAAGTGATCGAATGATGGAGTTGCATCAAAGTTCTCCAAGCAAAATACCACAAGAAATAGTTATTTTTGTTTTGCCCCGAACAGTTGTCTGCGTGAAAGTGCACATTAGTTTCCCCAAGCCCGTGATTTTCCAGAAAGTAATGTACATAGCTGATGGTGGCGTTGGCGCCTTTCCCAGTGCAAGCAGACTCATCTATTAGAAAGTTTACCTGCTGTGATATTCCTTCGCACATAACGCCGAAAATGCCACATTTTCTAGGCGTTTTAAAGTAGATAGGTCCTGGCTGCATTGGATTACTAGGTATGTGTACTTGTTGTGCGTAGTCGAAAGAATAGTGTACAGGGCCAGCTAATGTTGGAGCAGTAGGACTGTCGCGGTTTAGAAGAGTTTCAGTTCCGTGTGTTGCAAGTGCTTCCTTTGATTTGTTACAAACAAACTTATAAAAGTCCCTTTCAGCTTTCGCACTGTTCAGGTGTTCCTGTTGGGCGGCGATACACTCTGATTTTTCAATATCTGAAAGATTTGCTGCACGTTGGAGTTTCGTAGTGTTCTGTTGGCACGTGAAGCATAAGTCAGTCATAGGTTTGGCTACAACGACGTCCGGGAAAAAGTCCTGCCATAACTGAATGAACTTTCTGTAGCTGACCGCTCGCTTATTTGAAACTTCACATGTAGAATGGTAAACCCGCCAGACACTCATTTTCGACTCGGATGAAGACAGGACTCTAACATCGGCGCTTTTGAAGCCTGGAATACGCCCCGGTAGGATTATGCCATTTTCCTCAACGTAGTTTTCAAGAAATATACGGAAATCTTCAATTGTAGAATGAGGAGTCGCATTTTCAGGCACTCTGTTGGTGTTTCCGTGCGTTCTTTGACAAATACCATGTTCTTCGTAGTGTTCTTTGAGCTGTCGAAACCTGGAATATCCTATTCCATACAAATGTAGAAACATATCCTTGCATATTGGTCTTCCTTGAAAATGAAAGCTACAGCGTGGGCTCCTGTTTCTCTTTTCTCCGACGCAGTCAATGCGGGTGAATGCTTGAATGTTAGCAAGTATTACCAAGTCAAGTTCTCCACTTGTCAATTCAAGGCAGTTACTCAGGTTAAAAAGAACAGTTTCTTCCGAGAATTGCACAGAACACGGACCTCCCTTTTCACCCAGTGCACATCCACAACCGTCTTGTAAGAATTTCGTTAGTTTATCGATAATTTCGTTGCTGTTTTTTTCCTCTGAAGTAATCTCCGCCATCGTTTAAAATAAAAGTAAAGCGATTGATCACGGTTGTAACTTTGGTTGTATAATAAATTATTCAAAATTAAAGGGTTTTTTTTTAATCTTTTGATCTCAATGTTTTGATTGTTACAAGTACCCTGGTTCAAGAAGTCACTGTAAAATGTCTCCTTTAAGTAGTAAGCAGTTGCCAAAGCATATCCATATTTCGTCAGTAAGCCAATGGCTACTGCAAAAGAGGTGTACCTTGTGATTCCTACCTCACTGTAACTATTGAGGAAAGTAATAAAATTTCAAGACTCTTATTTCAGTGTCCCAATTAGTAAAATAGTGATAAACCTGGATAAACACTTCAACATTAAAATAAGGTGATTTATTTTTTTTTAAAGTATTTTGTTTTGAAGGCCATCAAGATGTTGCATCTCTTAACAACAGCAAATTTTGTCCACATACAGTAAGCTAACAAGCTGTACCAGTCCTGCAAATAACAAAAATGATCAAAAACTAAGGAGAAATTGTAAATTGAGATCTTCATGCATACGTAATGTCCTCAATATAACATTAAATAACGCGCAAGAGAAGATGTAATTGAACTTCCAAAGGCAGTGAAAGCTGGACCAAGAGCACACGTGAAGTCAGAGCTTTTTCTGCTCCGCTTTTTAACCGTTCGTTTTAATGACTTAAACGTTTTCGTCCGATGGTTCATGATTTGATCTTTTCAACATACCGCAGGCGTCAGTGAGAGCCATCGACGGAATCACAAAATATAATAGCATTTCAAACCGTGCCTCTAAAGGCAAAAAATATGGCAACAGAAAAGACAGACACCGTGTGCTTACCTTTCTTCTTGCTTGACTTCGGGATCGAAAAAATCCGTATTCAAATGAGATAAAATGTCTTGAGCTGTTGATGTTTCAAAATGGCGGAAAATATCCACGAAATACGCGAGGCAGAAATATGAGCCTCTGTAACTATAGAAATGCGCTCGTGTTCACGCAAAATTCCAAAGATGCTTCTCCCCTGCTGGGGGTAGGCATTTCTCTTTCACCCAGGCCTTAAAGTACCTGAGCACACCAATTTTGTATAAAATGCCACAAGTGACACATGCTTCATTTCTGCACCTTTACAGGGGCAGTTCATCAGTATTGGAGAAGCCTCCACGGTGATGCTGTAAGGAAGGTGAAGGGAAAATATGGGGAACATAGGATCACCACAAGGCATCGAGTTAGAAATCAAAGGGTAGGTCGTTCAGATGTACATACATGTAAAAGTAACTAACACAATAATAATTATAGTGGTGGTTGTGACAGTGATACAGCCTTGACTTACACATATTACATCACATGGATGATTTGGTACTTATTTGTGGCAGTGATACTGGTAATAATGCACAGCTGCAGCTGTGGCTGTAGTTTGGTACTAGTTACCCAACTACTATTCCAAAAAATGAACAAGGGTTTGGTGTTCAAGGTTTCCTCTGTATAAATGATACTTGTGATGCATACAAAAAATTAAGTTTCTATGAGAAATTAGTTTATTTTTAACAGAATCGAGCCCATTGAAAAGCGTTGCCCGAGAAATGTGGAGTACCCATGATGTTTTGCGGGCGCAATTACCCGGGAATGAAGTTGCAAAAGCTCACCGCTTGTTTCAGTCTCTTGAGATCTGAATTGACGAATTCCCCAACAAGAGTTTTAAAATTTCGCTTTGCATCCGTTTGGAGACAATGGAGATACAATTGGAGCCATAAGTATTGTTTGAAAGTGGTGAAATGCTCTTTTCGTGGGGAAAGAGCAAAGGCCACATTTGCATGTTATCGGCCGGCTTAGGTCAGTCCATATAGGGAAAAACTGTGACCTCAGGCTTGAAAATACTGCCTGAGGCTGCACCTTTCAAGACCTTGTCACAGTTTTCCCTATATGGACCTCCCAGCTGGCCAGTAACATATATATACAATAAACATTCCTTTGGCCGTCTGTTTCTGCTCAAGAAACACATCACTATTTTCTGTACCAAAAATAGTAACATCTGACAATAGCAGGCAATACTATTGCTTCTCAAGCTATTTGTGTAAACAATGAAAGTTTTTTCCAGAACGCAAATCTCAACAAGTTATAATTAATATCTAAATTGGATATTTAGTGTAACTTGGAAATGGTTTTCGTAGCACATAACTGACTTCCTATAAAACAGCACATCATGATTTTTGTTGTTTAATATTTGGACTCTTACGGTATTGTAGCAGAAAATTTTATATAGAATTGAACTAAGAAATTAGTTTAAACCCTGTATAAATAAGCTAGAAAAAGATGCTTAGAGTTAATTCGTTACAAAATGTATCATGAGAATAGAAAAAAAACAGAGGAAATATGAAATTCTTTGGAGTAAAGGAATGTGAAAATGAAACAATGACACTAAACGACTTTCCCAAAGAAGTTGACAAGGTAAGGAAGGTATTATATCCGATAATAAAGGTGGCCAAGCGCGAGAAGGCTGCATACTTCAATGTCGCAAAGCTGATCATCAACCGTGCTCTTTACTGTGGCAAAGAACATCTCAATTTTCTTTCTATGGGCATTTAATAGACAACTAAGCTGAAATGATTGCTAGACCGTAGTAAGTCTTTTTTTTCTACGGAACCACCTACTTGAGAACTGTGGCTTTTCTCTTGGACATCCAGTCAAAACGCCGCACAAAGCTTTAGGTAAGTATGTAATAGTTATGTGTTTGTGTCAGTAGTCTAGCCTGTTCTGATTTATCCCCCTCCGCCCCCTAATCCAAGATGGCCGCCAACAAAACTTCGAGAGAATATGACGTCATAGACCCCTTTAACCCCATTTTACCCCACATTGAAGTAAATCCTAGCCCCCCTTTGCCCGCCCTAAAAAAACGCCACCCTAACCCTAAAAGCGTCCCCTTTAACCCCTGACTCGTCCTAGCCCCCTTGCACCTCGTTGGTCCCCACCATGAGGTGAACCCTAGCCCCGCCCTGGAAGAAACGCCACCCTTACCCTATAAATCCAACCCTAAGTCGCCTAACCCAAACCCTTAAGCCTAAGTAAGCCCAAGTAAGCCCATGGAAGCCTAGAACCCTAAGGCTCTAAAACCGTAGTGTGGGTTGGAACCCTGGCTTGAACATCCTGAACGAAGCCTCAGCAAGCCCTAAACCCGAGCGCGCCTTGGCCAAAACCCTTTTTTTTCACCTCATAACCCTCATGGCACGGTGTGCGAGGTGAGCCCTAAGCCTAAGTAGGCCTAACGAAGCCTAACGAAGCGCCTAACGAAGCCCAAGTAAGCCCCCTCTCTTTTGAACCCTAGTGAACCCTTGGCTGTCTGTGGTTTGGGGAGCCCCCCCAAAAAACAAAGTGGCGCGGTGAAGTGGTGTTTTTTTTTTCGTTTCGCTTGCAATCACTCGCCTTGCCCTTTTTTTTTTGGGGGGGGGGGGGTTTGGGGGAATCACTCACCTAACCTTTTTTTTTTGGCTGTGGGGGGTGTGTGGTGGTGGCGTGGACACGCGCGCTGGCGCCAGTTGACCTTGGACTTTGACCCTGGTGGGAGGCGTGCCCGGAACCCCCCACCAAGAGTGGGAGGCGCCTTTGGCTGACGTGGCTTTTTGACCTTGGCTTGCCTTGCCGCACGCTGTCAGCTCTCTCTTTTCTCTCTCTTCTTTTATAATAAAGACGACAACCCAAAAAATCTTGCGCTCCTGCTTTTTTATTAGCATCATTGGTTATTTTGAATAAACACGACAATGATTGAAAAAAGGGCTTGCTTTTTTATATCTTGTTTCCGCATCTCGATGACTTGTTTCCAGTCGTCTTTCGGTGAGTGGACCTGGTGATGGAAAAAAAAATAAAAGCATGTCGATATAGGGTTGTGGGATTTGAACTGCAGTGCACACCCCCCTTTTTGCTCACGTCATCGCTGCCTCATATAAAAAGGGCGCTGCTCACCCCTCAGAGTCAGTCAGAGTCCGACATGTATGTTTGCGATATTTGCAACCGGAGTTTTTCTACTCAGGGTAGTCTGAAGAGACATCGAGAATCCGTTCATCGTCAATCGGGCGGTTTTTCGTGTTGAGTATGCAGCCAACGCTTTTACAGGAAAGATGTGCTACAGAGACACTTGAAGACGCACCGAGCAGCTTGTCCGACGGACAAGACTTTTGTTGACTTGCCGCTGCCGCCTTTTCCTCCCAAGAGCCGCGGCGAGAGGCCCGTGTGCGATGTTTGTGCCAAGACGTTCGCTAGCCAGAAAACGCTAAAAGAGGCACCGACAGACCGTTCATCGTCAATCGGACGGCTTTTCGTGTTGAGTGTGCGACCGACGCTTTTTCAGGAAAGACCAAAAACCAGAAAAAACGCACTTTTTATGAACACTGTCAGTCCTTTTATTATTAAAATGCTCACTGAAAAGTGTCGCCTAAACAAAAAAATCACCCGAAACCTTTTTCGCCCTTTCCAGAAAGGTATAAAAGTGCCTACCCAACGCATTTTTTCTTGATTTACACCAAAGACAGCATCGAGCATACAGCATGGACATCGAAGTGCAAGAACAGAAATTTCACCAGTCATTGGACCAGTTGATCCACAGCACTACCAAACTGACCAATACACTGGTGTCCAATGTGGTAGAGAGTTTGCCACAATTATACGTGAAAACCAACCTTCACTTGTTGAGTTGCATTGGTAGTTTATCCCAAGCAGTGGTGAAGTTGCAACAAAACTGGAACGAATTGATGCTTTACAGAAAAACAGTTGGATTAGCATCGACCGAAGAGGAATCTGTCGTGTTTCTAGCTAAAGAAAAAAAGAAAAGGAGCAAGCGAGTGGTTCAGTCAGTTACTACCTCCACCAAACGTGGGCGTAAGAAAGCCATGGCAGAACCAGCATCTATTCCAGTAGAGATGGCTATTCCTTTGGAAGAACGGATCCACGATCAAAGCTCTCTCTCATCATCATCACAGACACTACATAAAGAAAACACCATGTAGAAAAAAACCAAGGATCCAAACATGTCTCAAGAAGCCATTTCGCTCCTGGAAGGATAGTGCTTGAAAGTAGCAGCCGTGCAATTGGAGCCCGACATGTTGCACACCTTGGATTTGCTCTATGCCTTCTACCATTGTCAATGGTGGTGTTACAGTCACATGTACCGTGTTTTCAAGGTCCGCCAGGCTCTCCTCAATGGGTTAGCCTTACTAGTGCTGGCGGCGGGCATGATTGCCGGTTCCATCTGCGAGAATAGCATCGTGGTGAGCTCTCTGGCTGCCTGGGGCAGCGTGATCAAAGGATGGAACGATTTCAAGAAATTTCCCATCAAGGTGGACATGTGCCAATTTGCCTACACCACGTACGCCAAGACCTTGACCGAATTGAGAAATCATGTGCGTGGCATTCCATTTCAGGAGGACCATTTTCTGATCAAGATGCAAACCTTTGATGACACCATCACCGATTTCTCGCCACCCATATCAGACGAATGCACGCAAAAGTATCACCGTCGTTTTCGATACGTGGCCGTGGAAGGCATGTGTTTTGCTGACAGGTGTCCTTGCCAACCGATGTTGAATACGTCACACATCCCCTTGAAGGATAAAAAAGCCAAGACATCGTGTGTTAAATGATGTTGTATGTTGTTGTGAAAAAAAGCTCGACACACATGAGGGGACAAATGGTTAGGATATGATGTTTATCAATGAACACCCAACACACTGAAAAAAGCTATAAAAGGAAGTGTGTTGTGAGACATTTGGTCAGACCATACAGCTCACAATGGATTACAATGAGAGGGATGTTAGCGATGATGAACAGATAGTGGAAGAAGACGAACATGACGAATCAGAGGACGAAGATGATGAATCAGAGGACGAAGATGATGGTGAACCAGAGGAGGAAGAAGATGGCGAACCAGAGGAGAAAGAAGATGAAGAACCTGAGGAGGAAGAAGATGAACAAAAAAACCCATGGGTAGGCATTCGAGAGGACGTCGAGGAGCGACATAAGAAAAAACTTGAAGCCTTGATAACAGAGTTTCAGAAAAGTGGCGATTCAGAGGAAGTGGCAGCTGTTAAGGCATACAATAGCCTGCTTCCTCTTTACAGAGAAGACCTGAAAGATGTGTTGTTGGAAGAGCTGAAATGGATACATGCCTTGAAACAGGACCCCATCTATCGAGAAGTAGTGGCAACTGGAGATGAATTAATGGCAGAGAAGGGATATGACTGGTTAGAATCCACACAACTGGCTATTCACGAGAGGCGATTTCTACTGAACAGGCTGTTTAAAAAACAACGGGTTCCTGGAGAGTGAAAGCTGCTGATGCTGTTTGTCATAATAGTCATAACACTCGCTCCAAGGAAACTATTATTAGATCTAGTAGACCAAACACGAACTGGTTTCTACTCAGATCTTTTAATAGTGTATTGACAGACCGGAATTCCCTTCCAGAAGACATGAGATGTCTACCTTATAATGTTTTTAAAACTTCATTGCTTAAATATTTTAATCTTAGGTTCGCTTGGTGTGACATCTCTTGCTCATCTATTTTATTATTTTCTGTCTTATATTTCGAGTTTTAGACATTTCATAATTCTCATTGTGAGCTTTTTTATTTTATTATTATTATGTGTTTACTTTAATTAACATTGTTCATTTTGAGGGACCACTGAAAACCGCCATAGTGAGTTGGACTCCCTCTTTAAATATTATTATTGATTGATAATTCAAATACATACTTTAAAAAATATGCTTTAACAGTTTTATTAAGCACCTGTATTTACATGATTTAGTGTTGTTTGATGGGTTGTAGAACTCCAATATACCCTGGCTCATCTTTTAATACATTAAAACGAAAGCATATTTCCTCTGGGGTTTGTGGGTGATGGTCCACCACTAAATACCCATAGGGCGGAGTAGTGGCTCGTTCGTACAGAGGCATAAAACGTTTCGCATCACCCATCCAACGTTGCCCCAGTGTTTTAATGTAACGTATGTCAGCTGGATTTCTAAAAAGGATTGTGTATTGATAGTTGCGATTCATTCCAGCGCTGTGCGTGCCTAAGGCATACAGGTTTTGTGTGACCACAATCACAAAGAGATTGAGGTGATGAGCCTTCTTACTGAGTAAATCCATCACTTGGTCTGAGTCAACAGTTTCTCTCATCAAGTCATCTAGCACTAACAAACTAGGACGTTGTTCCGGGGGAAACACTTCTTCCCAAGGGATGGTTGGTATTCCTGGGTGAAAGGTAACACCCATGTCTTGTTGCATTCCCGTGAACATCGGCTGCCAGGAAGAGCCGTAACAGTATAAGGCTTGTCGAAAATGTACACTGTCCCCAGTTTCATCTCGAAAATAGGTGGCTGCATCTCATATCAGTTTAGACAACCATGTGGTCTTTCCACTCAAAGTGGGTCCCACGATTTGCATGCTGCCTGGTACACGGAAACGTGCGTCATAGGTCTTGCTCGTACCCATTTTACTCTGCGAGTTGGCTTCTAACAAGGGTACGGAGGGTATGGTACTTGTCTTGGGTGTCAGCTCACCGGCCATGCAGGGTTCAAGTTGCAGGGATTGAGAGTCTGATCGCTTAGGACAACTTCTTTGATGGCGAAGTCTAACATCTTTATGAGTGAAGACTTTACCACACTGGCAAGGGTAGCGAGTCTCTTCATGAACACTTGCCGTATGCCAATTAACATCACCCATACGGGAAAATGTCCGTGAACACACAGCACAAGTGCGTTTCATTGTGATGTCCTCTAGCTGGTAATGGTCGTAAAAGATGCCAGCACTTCAGCTTAAATACATTTTTTAACTCGTATACATACTGGGAATTCACCCACTATCACCATTACCAATGCCGCTGCCGTCGCCAG
>JAHPZR010001619.1:0-37500 GCA_019787425.1 Platygyra sinensis
ATCACAATTATTTGATAGTCGGACTTTAAATTGGGAACTTACTCTGAGGTTAAGGGATGTTATAAAGAATCCGTTTTTCCAAATTTGCGACGAGCCCGCTGTCGCGTGTCTCCAAAGAAATATTTGCACACTATATTTTTTATAAATAAATATTCAGGTATCATGACAAAGGTAACAGCCGTAATTTAAGCGTTTTCGATATAAACTCCGAGAAGGAAATATTTTGAACTTGTTTGACTGATCAAAAAGCCGGTTCACCATATGACGGCACTCTAAATATCTTATGTCGATGCTTTCTGGATAGCATTAAAATTAATTTGACCTGCTTTTTGTTATGGTTACTTTCTCGTCAATTCCGGAATCGTTTTTGCTAAGGTTTTACGTAGGCACAGTCGGCTACGAGCACTCTGGCAATACATTTTTGAAATGTTTTCCGTTTCCACAAAAACGAAATCGGCGTTTTTCAATCGTTTCTCCCGTTTTCGTGACGGATCAGTTTGAATGGTAGGCCAAATAAAAGCTACGTGTTTTTCCTTCGGCGTAGTGTGGAGTCAGGACGGAACCTCAGTGGCATGAAAGCGTACATTGCACTGGGCTTTATTTTCTGCCCCTGCCTCCGGAAACCCCCAGGGGAAACTGGACAATGGCAGTGAATGAGAAGGGTTACGTAAGTTATATGCGCGAAACCCGTTTACATAATGTTTTTCAAAAGGTTTGAATTAGCGGATCATAAGGTTTGCCAGACAGGTTGCAAGACGAGGGGGGGGTGTTACACTACATGTCGAGACGAATAATTATTCGTGCTCAGTTCTATGCACAAAGTTCGTTGTAGACGAGACGTCTAAATATTGTCTTTCATACCAATCGCTGGTATAGTATTTTGTTGTAAATTCATTTACCTATGAATTTCAATTAGATTCCTTTGTCGCCGCTCCCGCGCGGGCTTTGGTCTCTGTACTAAGCGCGAATGACAGATTGGAACTTTTTGTCCATTACTGAGCAGAAGGAAATCAAATGTTTATTTTCAAATATTTGAGGGATAAGACAAAAAAAAAGAAAGAAAGAAAGAAGAAGGGGCTCCGAAAAAGGGGAGTGAAAATTCCCGCCTTTTCACCTCCCCTAGGATCCGCGCCTGCATAAGTCTCCGCGAAACTCAATGGTGCAGTGTCTGACCCATGCTATGACAAGTTATTTTAGGGCTGTAGTCAGTGTGAGGCAAACACAGAGCACTTGCCTCAGACCATTTTTTTTCTATTTTTGAGGGGGAAAGTACATCACTACTAGCCTAGGAAGGAAAGTTTAACCACGGGCATTTACTCAGTCATTAATTGTTGTTTGGCCTACTGCCCTTTTATTTGGGTTTCACATTTCTTTTTTTTTTTTTTTTTTTTTTTTTTTTTTTTTTTTTTTTTTTTTTTTATTATGTCAGAAGACCTCAAAATATGCGTTGGCTAGATTGAGACTCACTAACTGATTAGCACCACCTTTCAAATTCCAAGGCATTGAAATTAAAACTTATACACGTCATGTTGCAGTTTATACTTTCGACAAGTAAATCCCATTCACTTACTCGCCCATTTTCTTCCCTGCGGGTTGGTGACGTCAGCAGTCATTTTTCCCTAGTTAAATAAAAGAAAAAGAAAACTACTAGTGTGTATGCAGTATTTTCCATAGTACAAGTCGAAGCTCTTGTTAAGTGGCCAGCGCGTGAAAAACGCAGTGCGCATGCGTGCCTTCCCTGCTTCCGGCGCGGATTTGCGCATTGAAATTATACGCGATAGCAAAACAAACTAGACTCCGGCCACGAAATTCAAAAAAGTAAGCTTACACCACCAAAGAGAAAGCTGTAGAATTTCACGCACACAAAGTTTTATTAATGGCTGTAGTTCCTCTCTTTTGCACCACAGACTTTCCTCCTTGCCACCAAAGGCGAAAATCATGTTTGAAAAGTCTCACGCTCGCTTTTGTTTCATTCTGAAGTCCCGAACATAAAACCACTGAGAACTGGCCGCATGCACGAATTTGTTTAGAATGAGCGGCTTTTCTTGCAGGCGGGCGATCGCCGCGAACTTTCCTAGAAATCCTTGCGCCAGGGCATACATGGAGGGTTAACGTTTCCTGCTTTGAAGTTTTGGATGCTAATTAAAGTTCGATTTTAGCTCAAAAAAAGTCGTTCTTGGTGTGAAGTTCGCATTCGCAACCGCCATTTGTGAAATACCTTCGCGCATGCAGCAGACGTTTGCACGCGTGCTCTTGTAAGTAACCACATCGGGAATTCGAAAGTGTTCATAATTTAGAGCTGGTCGCTTACAAGAATACGCTCTCCTAAGCGACCCATGGTAAAACAATAGAGGGGGTCACTTACGAGGAAGCTTCAAGAAACTCGCATTAAAATTCATCATAAGACATAAGCCGAAAGAAATAATAGTGCTAAACGACTGTTCTTTATATGCTGATGTAGACACCGCTGAAACTTAACGTTCAAATTTTTTGGATCAAAATAACCATTAGTGCAGTGTGCAGTTTTCATTTTAATAGGCATTGATTTAATATGTAAAAGACTGGAGTGGTCGCTTACACGAGCTTAAAAATAAAGGAAAAAGTTCAGTTGGGGAATACTCGAAAGTGGTTGCCGTCGCTTAGAGGGAAGCTGTTGCCTACGGGAGCTTTTCTTACAAAGTTTTAAGGTACGCCGTTCAAATGGGGTTATTTGCAAAGGTGGTCGTACACTCGAAGCTGGTGGTCGCTTACAAGAGGTGGTCGCCAAGGAGTGCTTCGACTGCTACTTAGCAGGTAAGAGGAAGTTAAAGAAGCACAATGAAACTAAACAAAGAGAACATATCACATTCGGTCAATGAGATGGTAAGATTTTAGCAAAGATTTGAGACGAGGGCTACAAACGATGAACTTGAACAACGTCAGGCCCACCCATTAATACGGGCCATCTTTGTTATAACAGCAACTTTATTCTGGGCCGGAACGCAAAGCCTAGAAGTCATTTCCTTTTTGAAGAACGCCTTTTAACCACCTGCCGCTCTGTGTAATCTGGCCAGATTTCTGTGCGCCATTGGTGACCAGATTAAGAGTATTCCCCTGAAATAAAACTGACATTCAGGACTTTTCGTTCAAAAACTTTGCCAATGCTGAATATATTTCATATTGAGAAACCTTCAATTTTGAGAATAAAAAAGGAGGTGCCCATACTCATTAAGGAGCACTGGGGCATTGAAAATGACCCATTTTGGCATTATTTAACGCTTATTACAAGAACGCTATTCCCAGTAATAATTGTAAATTTTTGTGACCGAGACTCATGAGAACACGCATTAAACTGGAGTCAATGCGTTGTATCGGACACAAATAACTTTTAAGTTTGATTTAGACAGAAAGCTGAATCCTTGATTAAAATTTCAACCAAATTTCTTGACATGGTTACCATAGGGCAAAATAGAAAAGACCACAGTTTACTTGCTATTTTCGCTATTTATTCAATTTTCAGCAATAGAAATCAGATCAGTCTTTCCTCAAGCAAAGTTTATGATAAGTTGATTACAATGACTGGAAAAAAAATTGGGTGCCCATGCTCGTTGGTGAGCTATAGCCAT
Organism: Platygyra sinensis; assembly: GCA_019787425.1. Taxonomy (NCBI): domain Eukaryota; kingdom Metazoa; phylum Cnidaria; class Anthozoa; order Scleractinia; family Merulinidae; genus Platygyra; species Platygyra sinensis. The sequence goes on from JAHPZR010001619.1 coordinate 3,606, forward strand.
TTTTCAACTGAAAGAGCTCAATATCAAGGCAAATCCGCCATGTTTTCAGGTGCACGTGCACGAGAGCGCGCTAAATGACGCCATAAATTATGCGCAGAAAGGATGCGCAGTGCAATTGTTGAGGAATAACCTTACTAAGGTTGCAAACTGTGCACATTCGTGGTTCGTCACTGGTCTACATACCACCTGGCTTCGACGTGGTGCCGTAGACCAGTGACGAACAGAGTGCACCAGTTGAACCTTATTAAGGTTATTCCTCACAATTGCACTGCGCATCCTTTCTGCGCATAATTTATGGCGTCATTTAGCGCGCTCTCGTGCACGTGCACCTGAAAACATGGCGGATTTGCCTTGATATTGAGCTCTTTCAGTTGAAAAATGGCTATAGCTCACCAACGAGCATGGGCACCCCAATTTTTTTTCCAGTCATTGTAATCAACTTATCATAAACTTTGCTTGAGGAAAGACTGATCTGATTTCTATTGCTGAAAATTGAATAAATAGCGAAAATAGCAAGTAAACTGTGGTCTTTTCTATTTTGCCCTATGGTAACCATGTCAAGAAATTTGGTTGAAATTTTAATCAAGGATTCAGTTTCTGTCTAAATCAAACTTACAAAGTTTATTTGTGTCCGATACAACGCATTGACTCCAGTTTAATGCGTGTTCTCATGAGTCTCGGTCACAAAAATTTACAATTATTACTGGGAATGCGTTCTTGTAATAAGCGTTAAATAATGCCAAAATGGGTCATTTTCAATGCCCAGTGCTCCTTAATGAGTATGGGCACCCCCCTTTTTTATTTCAAAATTGAAGTTCTCATATGATAAATATTCAATGGGCAAAGTTTGAACGAAAATCTATTGTCAGTTTTATTTCAGGGGAATTACCTTAATCTGGTCACCAATGGGCCACAGAAATCTGGCCATATTAACAGAGTGGCAGTGTTAAAAGGGTTCTTCAAATAAGGAAATGACTTACTAGGCTTTTGTTCAGGCCAGAATAAAGTTGCTGTTATAACAAAGATGGCCGTATTAATGGGTGGCCTGACTTTTTCAAGTTCATCGTTTGTAGCCCTGTCTCAATCTTTGCTAATCTTACCATCTATTGACTATGTGATTGTTCTCTTTGTTAGTTCATTGTTGCTTCTTTAATTTTCCTCTACCTGCTAAGTACAGTCGAAGCACTCCTTGCGACCACTCTTGTAAGCGACCAGCTCTAGTTACGACCACCTTTGCAAAACCCCATTTGAACTGCGACTTAAACTTTGTAATGAAAAGCTCCCGTAGGCAACCGCTCCCATAAGCGACGGCAACCACTTTTAGGATTACCCAACTGAACTTTTCCTTTATTTTTAAGCTCTTGTAAGCGACCACTCAGTCTTTTACATATAAATCAATGCTTTAATGAAACTGCACACTGCCACTAATGGTTATTTTGATCTAAAAAATTGAACGTTAAGTTTAGCGGTGTCTACATCAGATATAAAGACAGTCGTTAGCAATTATTTCTTTGCTTTGTCTTATGAATTATTAATGAGTTTCTGAAGCTCTCGTAAGTGACCCCCTCTATTGTTTTACCATGGGGTCGCTTAGGAGAGCGTATTCTTGTAAGCGACCAGCTCTAATTATGACCACTTTTTCGAATTCCCGATGTGGTTACTTAAAGAGCACGCGTGCAAAACGTCTGCGCATGCGCAAGGTCTCTATTTTCAAAATGGCGGTTGCGAATGCGAACTTCACAACAAGAACGCCTTTTTTTGAGCTAAAATCGAACTTTATTAGCATCCAAAACTTCAAAGCAGGAAACGTTAAACCTCCAGGTATGCACTGGAGCAAGGATTTCTAGAAAGTTCGCGGCGATCGTGCAAGAAAGCCGCTCATTTAGACAAATTCGTGCATCGCCGTTCTCAGTGTTTATGTTCGACTTCAGAATGAAACAAAAGCGAGCGTGGACTTTCAAACATGATTTTCGCCTTTGGTGCAAGGAGGAAAGTATGTGGTGCAAAAGAGAGAAACTAAAGCAATTAATAAACTTTGTGTTCGTGAAATTCTAAGCTTATCTTTTGTGTGTGGAGCTTACTTTTTTGAATTTCGCGGCCGGAATCTAGTTTGTTTTGATATCGCGTATAATTTCAATGGCAAATTCGCGCCGGAAGCAGGGAAGGCACGCATGCGCACTGCGTTTTTCACGCGTGCCACTTACAAGAGCTTCGATTGTACTATGAAATACTGCATCACACTGTAGTTTCTCTCTTTTAACCGAAAAATACTGCTGACTCACCACCCCAGGCGAAGAAAATGGGGTGGTAATGTGAATGGGTAACTTTCGAATGGTATAAACTGCAAACTGACGTGTATAGTTTATTTAATGCTTGTAATTTGAGGTTGCTAATCAGTTGGAGTCAATCTAGCCAACTATTTTGAGGTCTTCTGACAGAATTGAACCAAAAAAGGGCTGTAGCCAAACATAATGACTGAGTATGCCGTGTAACTCTCCTAGCTATAGTGATTACTTTCCAACCTTAAAAATATGAAAAAAATGCTGAGGCAAGCATTGGTTTAGCCTCACACGACTACAGCCTAGAATCTGTCATACTGGTCAGACACTGCACCATGAGTTAGAGGGACTTAGCAGGCGCGGATCCAGGGGAGTGAAATGGGAATTCACTCCCATTTTCTGAGCCCCTTCTTTCTTCTTCTTTTTTTTTTTCTATCCCTCAATATTGAAATAACATTGATTTCTGACTAATTGCAAAAAATTCAATCTGTCATTCGCGCTTAGACAGGACAAAGCCCGCGCGGGAGGGCCAAAGGAATCTATTAAATTCTAGTAAATGAATTATAAACAAAATACTATACCAGCGATTGGTATGAAAGACAATATTTAGACGTCTCAGTCTACAACGAACTTTGTGCATAGAACTGAGCACGAATAATTATTCGTCTCGACATGTAGTGTAACACTCGTCTTGCAACCTGTCTGGCAAACCTTATGATCCGCTAATTAAACCTTTTGAAAACATTATGTAACGGTTTCGCGCATATAACTTACGTAACCCTTCTCATTCACTGCCATTGTCCAGTTTCCCCTGGGGGTTTCCGGAGGCAGTGGGCAGAAAATAAAGCCCAGTGCAATGTACGCTTTCATGCCACTGAGGTTCCGTCCTGACTCCACACTACGCCGAAGGAAAACACGTAGCTTTATTTAGGCCTACCATTCAAACTGATCCGTCACGAAAACGGAGAAACTGATTTGAAAACGCCGACTTTTCGTTTTTGTGGAAACGGAAAACATTTTCAAATGGTATTGCCAGAGTGCTCCGATAAGCCGTACTGTGCTACGTAAAACATTAGCAAAAACGATTTTCCGAATTGACGAGAAAGTACATAAAAAAGCAGGTCAAATTTTAATGCTATCCAGAAATCATCGACATTAAGATATTTAGATTGCGTCATATTGGTGAACCGGCTTTTTGATCAGTTCAAACAAGTCAAAATTATTTCCTTATCGGTAGTTTTATATCGAAACGCTTTAAATATCGGCTGTTACATTTTCATGATACCTGAATATTTATTTATAAATAATATAGTGTGCAAATATTGTCTTTGGAGACAACGCGACCAGCGGGCTCGTCGCAAATCTGGAAACGGATTTTGATAACATCCCTTAAACCCTCAGCGTAAGGTCCCATTTAAAGTCCGAAGCTATCAAATAATTGTGATTTAATACCTTAATACGTTCCGGATATCAGGCCTGATAGCGGGTGAACAACTAAACAGGAAAATCCAAACATTTTAGCCCACCGGAGATCCAAAATATATTTATTTAAAGTAACAAGATTAATTTAGATTACTAGTTGTAGGCCTCGAAACATTTAGGAGGATTTAAAACATGAATAATATAAAAGTAAGTAAATTACTCTCGGGCCTTAGTTTCCGGAGGCTAAATCGCTCTTTCTTAATAATACGGTCTGATATCTACATTGGCGGAGGGCGCGTAGGTGTAATCTATTGCGTGGAAAACACGCGAGTATACTAAAGCACGCGCGCGACGCGTGAGGATAGCAATAGAACGAACGTTCTCAGCCTTTTTGACTCGCACTTGTTTTACCTCGCGTGCCATTGTCTCACATAAATCCTCGCACAAAGAGAAGTTTTCGGTCACACCAATTAAAGCATAGGACTTGGGGCTTAGTTAATCCCATACCTCACATCTTTCTAAATATTTCAACGGGGCATTCTTCGTACGATTACTGTACAAAATCTTCTTTTTTGCCCCTCCGTACTTATAAGAACTTCCTAATTACATATTATACAGAGCCTCGAGTCAAGATTGATTTCAATGTTTGCGGGAGATAATTTCCAATTTAAGTGACGTGCTAAAGAGGAGTGAAACATATAGACAATCATATAATCTGGCTAATGAAAGAGAAAATCCACGAAATAAAAAGATATACGCCCTTTTAAGGGGATAAGGCAAGGTCTGCTTACTAGAGTAGAACGGCTTACACTTAAACACCTCACCGAAATAACACTATAAAACTTTAGAAGGATAAAAACATTTATAACAGGCCGAAAGGAAACCTTGACAAGATTGCAGCGGATTGCCGCATTGAACAACGAGAACACGAGAAGCTATGAAACATGACGCAACATTTTGAAATAAAAATGTCGCGTAGTAACGCGTGGTGAAATGGCACAGGCAGCCCACCCCCACACAGGCAGCCCAACCTCACACAGGCGAAGCGATGTTTAGTCTGTAGTTTGTCGTGAAAAAATTCAACTCGTTGAATTTCCCATTGCCGGTATTTTCCGAGCCGACTGATTTTCGCCATGCTCTGGTGACGGGGAGACGTATTTTACACTTGGATGAAAAATAATTAACAACTGTTGGGCGAGGTTGAGCAAAATATCGTGAATTGTCAGAGGCGAGCAGATCAATTATTTGCCGAAGCCGAAGGCTGACGCAAATAATTGATCTGCGAGACACTGACAAATCACGATATTTTGCGATAACCGAGTTCAATAATTGTTTTACCATGCGATCACCAAGTTTGTTTTCATATTTTAATCACTTCCTGGCAGCTCACGGAAGCGATCTGCCATTTTTCTCTCGAGAGCGTGGTTCCAATTACGCGTGAGCAGAATATTATTTGCAGCAAAACACGTTTAAACGGTACTACGCATGAATGAGCAGACCATTATTTGTAGGCAGTTATTTGCACGTCACGTGTTGGGCTCTCGGCCAATGGAAAGGAAGAAAACAATGATAACAATAATTTTTCGCACTACAATTTCGAATGGGACCAGGAATAGGCAACAAATGTTACAATTCGAGTCCATATTTCATTGAACTGGCTGGGTTTGTTTTTTTACCAACAGTTGGTGACTTATAAAGGCTCAACTTTTGCTGCTCACTCGACGAGCGCGGGTTCTTTTTCCGAATCCACGATATAGAAAAACATTCTGGGAAGCATAGCTCGCTGCAATGAAAAGATGAATCTCTTTCATGGATCCTGCCTCCTCCTCTATCCAATTAAAGTTAAAAAAGGCGAGCCAGACCATACCTCTATTTTTTTAAAATTCCACATCTGTTTATTGTTCGTACTTCTAGTTACCACACAAAATCCCACATGTAATTGTTTGTCACATGCTACATAAAACTAAAAAAATTCATTCGTAACCTACATGTATGACTTAAGATTGTTGAGCCCCTCCCAGGGGGGGGGTGCATGTTCCCAAGATCCCTTAACCTTTTTGGATTTTATCCCTTGTTCCCCATTACTAAAACCCCTTGGTGTTCCCTTGATCCCAACAATCTAGTCAAGAGTTCCCCTGTTCCCTGAAAATAATTTGAAAATATCCCCTGTTCCCTGAAAATAAATGCTACAGTTCCCGTGTTCCCTAAAACCCCTGGGAGGGGCTCATTGTTCAGGATATCATGTTTGTTCTATTAGGAGTGTCGTTTTGCTGAACCCCTAAAAGTAACCAGCCACATTTTCTCCAAAATTCTCTAATTCTTGTCACGATAAAAGAAGCCGCTGAGACATACATAACCTTTTTATTGTTATTTACCCTCAGCAGTGTTTATAGCACAAGTGCTAGTGGGGCCGAGCAAACAACTGAAACAAATATTTCAAATCAAACATAACATTGTTAAGAATCCCAACTGGCCGGAGGCAAACCAGTTGGCTATTTACAAGCGTGGCCAAGGATTTGAACTCGGGGCTACCGAGAAACAAATCCAGGGTGGTGGTCTCAGCGGGACTCGAACCCGGGACCGACGGATTGCGAGTCCGACGCGCTAACCACTTGGCCACGCTACCTCCCTACAGACAGTCTGTCTTTTGTTGTTTTCTGTTGTCAACAACAGAAGAGCAGGGAAAGCGGGAGGCTTATAAGATAGGGTGACTTTGTTAAGGAGATGGAGTTTACAGTAAGCCAAGTTTTCAGAAGTTTTTCTCTCCCTTAGCACTATCAAAAAGATATTACAATCATTCACCAACCTTGCCACTTAGGCTTGTCTGAGCCTTTGATGACCTCCAACAGGAAATGATCGAGTCTTCACCTCCCGTAAGTAATGTTTCTGACTGAAATTACAGCATAGGTGAGTTATTAGATTATAACAAGGAAATTCGTGCTAAATTGAAGAAATAAATGCACTACAACCTCGATATGACAAATGAATGCCTGCTTATTACTAAAAGTAAATGTGCTTATTACTAAACACCGACTTACATTTCAATTTTCTTACTGAGCGCTTTTCGAATGGTTATGAACAAGTCGTAAAAAGATATTTGAAATATGACAAAATAAAACCACAGAAAGAACTAAAATAATATGTGATTTTATTAAACGAGGAGATGAGAAGTTGTTGAGTGACTGGCAGGCCCCACTTGGAGTTATGACGTCATACCATAACGAGTACATTTTTGTGGCTACAAAAAAGATACTTTGCTGTTCATACGGCAAGAGAATTTTCCTTATTACAAGTTTGTTAGAACTCAACAAAGCAACTACAACATACAACTATGGTTTCACGTGGCAACCTTGGCAACTACAACACTATGGTCTCACGTGGTCATTGAAAAGTTCCGCTTGAAGCATTTCTTCGAGGCGTCTCCGAGTTGGTCTCGACTCAATTCTGAGTCACTGGGCTAAAAGACCAAAATCTGAGCGGAGGGGAATTCTCTTAATTCTTGGGGCATCACGCCGCTTCTCGAAATCATAACTCTATTTCAGACCCCAGTTTTTATATCACTGTTTAGACCAAAAAGAGAAATGCCTGTTTCGGACTGAAACAGCCTTAAAAAAAACTCCTCCACCTTTTCTTAGGGAGAAATGGGGGCACCTATACGGGGGGGGGGACTGGAACATTCCTTGGGACAAAAACACTCACATTGTGATCCCATTGAAGACACCTTACGGTCGCCGTATGACCGCCCATCAAAGGACAAACCGTTTCCAGCTTCGAATCCGTTACTTGACACAGATGAAGTCGACCACTAATAGAAGAAATATAAATTAACAAATTGTTTAACAAGAACTTGGACAACACTACCACTTTCCTAGTTGTACATATCTTTGAAATTGAAACTCCACGAGGTAACTGTCTAAAACGGATCAATGCTTGGGGTTAATTTGTTCGACGTAGTAAGTCCACAATATCTACTTCGATTTTTGATTGGTTCATTGTAATAATATCTGTCTTTTGTGATTGGTTAGAGGGATTACTTTGGCTTTGGTTATACTGCACGCAATTGAAAACTGCTTTAAAACTATAACCAGACAGGAACCCTGAACCAGATTAAGAACACGTGGTCAAATAAGTTCAGCCAATCATTGCAACCTCAAGTTTCCATATGAACCAATCAAAATAATGAGAATTGGCAGCCATATCGCGCGTGGGCAAGTCAGAATTGGTTTTGTTCATCCTCTACACCTGATTGGTTGGAACAAAAGAAGTTCACAAGATATGAATAGCCAGTGAAACAAACCAATACGCCATTTCCAAGTTCCCTTGTGCCTCTGTTTCAAAACGTGTTTTCATGCAAAACCTCCCTTGCGAAAGTACGTTTTATCTGCATGAAAATGAACTTGTAGGCGGAACTTATTCTCATGGATAATAATGGTTTCGCACTTAGATTCGTTTTGATACAGAGGCAAAAGGCAACTCAAAAATGGCCTATTACAGTTCAACCTCGATTCAACGAAGTCGCTGGGTACCGGCCAAATTTGTTCGTTAAATGGAGAGTTCGTTATATCGAAAACCTCGATATAACGAATTTGGGGAGAAACGACAAAAATGTTCGTTATATCGAAGTCATAGTTAATGATTGATTTGTAACACAGGTGACTTCTGGGGAAATACTATAACCAATGTCGAGGACAAATAATAAGCCGTTGACTGAAAGGTTGCTGTCTCTTTACCATATGGATTAAAGGATTTGCTGACTGTTGATCTCTTCAGCGTTTATCTTCAGTCGCGTGTTGACATTGTAATTCGTTATATCGAGGTATATTTTTACGTTTGGGCTTCCGGATTATGTTCGTTATATCGAGGAATTCGTTATATCGAGGTTCGTTATATCGAGGTTCGTTATATCGAGGTTCTATTTCATGCACTTTACTGTAATTTTGGCCGGGACGTAGAGTATCGTTCGTTATATCGAGAGGTTCCACTGTACAAACTGTTGGCAGAGGTGAAAAAAAGTAAAATCGATGAGAAAATGTTTTGTTTTCAAGATATCAACCGAGTATCGCTCTCCTTATGAAGCCATCTGGTTCAATTTGGGCACTCTTTTTCCAGTCGATCCATTTTACACCAAACTAAAGAAGCCCCATTCACTGCCAACTGGATCATCTTTTGTTTGTGTTCTGGACAACCATCTTGTAACTTACATCCCCTCAAAAAATGAAAAAAACGAAAATTGCACAGCTTAATGAATTTCCCACCTTCCCGGTTTTAGCCTAATCTCCCTCCCCCTGTAAAATGACTACCCATGATTGACTACTGATTGGTTCGTACTTATGATGTGTCTGTTGGAGGACAGACGTATACAGAAATCCTTTTTGTTTTTTGGTTTCTTTACGACGAAACACTAGTGTAGTCGATCCCCTATTAAGCGGCCCCCCTCATTAGGCGGCCATTAATCAAAGTCCGAATGACTGCTTTTCTATTGCTTTTACCTCTATTAAACGGCCAACTCCTTTTAAGCGGCCAATATCTAATTCCCCGAGGGTTAGGGGTTAAACTGCACATTTCATGTAATATATCAAACCCGAGAGACTGTGCTCCATCGGAATATCCAAACACCGAGAAGAGAATTGAATATACGACGCGCAGCGGATTTTTTTTTTTTTTTTAACGAAATTCGAGGTGTTTCAGGATAGCCGATGAAACACTGTCTCGAGTGTTTGATATGTCTTCTCAATTGAAACAAAAACTAAGAAGTAAACTGAGAAGTAAAATCGTCAAAATCTATGCTAATTAAGACCGGGTATCCAAACCTCCTTCACGGTTGTGATTTCCTTTGTTTTAACTTGAAACTATTAATGAGTTTGAGAAGTTTTCGTGCACCTGCTCAGTAATAGATAACAGGGAACGCCAAAGTGTGGTATTCATTCTAGTAGCTTAGTATCCTACATTGTAATGTTTAAACATCCTGTAATAATTAGTCATGCTATACATAACTTGGTTTTCGTATGTAAGGCCATAAAACTATGAACCCTATTGAAATAGTCTTAAGGACGTTCGCGCCCAAAAACTTCCCACGCACAGATTTTTTTAAAACTTTGACTGCAGGTAGAAAATGATAAGATTAGATTAAAAACGTAAAAAAAATCGGGGGTCACCGAACTCGTTTTGAAGATAAGGCGCAGCCCACACCATAGCATTTCTAGGATTTCCAGTCATTCGAGGCGATTCTGGCCGGATCATTACTATCGGCATATATTTAAGTTGAAGAATCATATCTAAGTTATATGTGCTTAAAACAGCATACATGGGCCTATTTGATAGATCTTTGCTACATATGTCATTAAATCAGCTAGAATTAGCCTTAAAAATTACAACTTCTAAGTTACGCACACCTGTATCCACGTACCAATTCGGCCCTATTTGAATAGTATATGGGAAATAATTAAAACTTCCCACGTACAGATTTTTTTTGTTTTTTAGTATAATGGAAAGAATCAGAAAAGGAAGTGATCTGCCGAAAAAAAAGTGGGGGTCACCGAGCATCCAACAAAAATATTCGCACACAAAGTTAACGCAAAGGTCATCAGCCCTATATTTTGTTGAGTTTTTGAATCCGCGCGCGCGCTTATAATGACGTGGTACGCGCGTGACCAATGAATAGCGTGCGCACTAGAGATGCGCAGTAGCAATGGGCGCGAACGTCCTTAAATTGGTATGAACATCAGTGACACACTCGGCTATAGCCTCGCGTGCGACGGTTTTGTTCTTATCACATTTTGACATTATCTGTTATCTTTTAATGAACAGATGCATGACAACATGGAATGTATTTGTTAAATGCCACAATTCAACTGTTAGCACCTGTTTGTTCCACCGACGAAGTACAATTCATCTTTCACTGGGTGGTACATACAGTCAATAAAGTAATCAAGTCGGTCTTTACTCTGCAATAATTAAATACAAACCACACTCAAAACCGAGGACGCATGCGTCCTAGTCATACCTTGTTCTACCACAAGAAGGAGAGACTCGATCATCATACAGTTTTATAACATTTGCAGCAATGAACAAACAAGCTAGAGCAATGGCGTTGACGGGAAATTGGCTTTACAACATAACTCTAAATTTAAAGGCAGACTCTCATCTCAACATTCTATGAGGAAATGTAGTTGTAGCTCATAACTGCATTCATTTGATAGCTCAGTTGGTAGAACGCTGCACTATATCAATATATCTGCACTCACGTCTTTGAGGAATGTGGATGTTTGTCACATTTAAACCTAATGGCTTATGTTAGGTGCCATAACAAGGGCGGATCTAGGATTTTGAAATGGGGGTTGAATTTTTGCAATTATGTCAGAGAAATCAAATGTTATTTCAATATTTGAGGGATAAGAAAAAAAAAAAAGAAAGAAAGAAAGAAGGGGGCTCAGAAAAAGGGGAGTGAAAATTCACCCATTTCACCTCCCCTGGATCCGCGCCTGCATAAGTCTCCTCTAACTCAATGGTGCAGTGTCTGACCAATGTATGACAAGTATTTAGGGCTGTAGTCAGTGTGAGGCAAACCAAGGCACTTGCCTCAGCCATTTTTTTTTCATATTTTTAAGGGGGAAAGTAAATCACTACTAGCCTAGGAAGGAAGTTTAACCACGGGCATTTACTCAGTCATTATTGTTTTTGGCCTACAGCCCTTTTATTTGGGTTCAATTTCTGTCAGAAGACCTCAAAATATGGTTGGCTAGATTGACTCACTAACTGATTAGCAACACTTTCAAATTACAAGCATTAAATAAACTTATACACGTCAGTTGCAGTTTATACCATTCGACAAGTTACCCATTCACATTACTCACCCCATTTTCTTCCCTGGGGTTGGTGAAGTCAGCAGTCATTTTTCCCTAGTTAATAAAAGAAAAAGAAAACTACTAGTGTGATGCAGTATTTCATAGTACAATCGAAGCTCTTGTAAGTGGCACGCGTGAAAAACGCAGTGCGCATGCGTGCCTTCCCTGCTTCCGGCGCGAATTTGCCATTGAAATTATACGCGATATCAAAACAAACTAGATTCCGGCCGCGAAATTCAAAAAAGTAAGCTTCACACACAAAAGATAAGCTTAGAATTTCACGAACACAAAGTTTATTAATTGCTTTAGTTCCTCTCTTTTGCACCACATACTTTCCTCCTTGCACCAAAGGCGAAAATCATGTTTGAAAGTCCACGCTCGCTTTTGTTTCATTCTGAAGTCGAACATAAACACTGAGAACGGCGATGCACGAATTTGTTTAAATGAGCGGCTTTCTTGCACGATCGCCGCGAACTTTCTAGAAATCCTTGCGCCAGTGCATACCTGGAGGTTTAACGTTTCCTGCTTTGAAGTTTTGGATGCTAATAAAGTTCGATTTTAGCTCAAAAAAAGGCGTTCTTGTTGTGAAGTTCGCATTCGCAACCGCCATTTTGAAAATAGAGACCTTGCGCATGCGCAGACGTTTTGCACGCGTGCTCTTGTAAGTAACCACATCGGGAATTCGAAAAAGTGGTCATAATTAGAGCTGGTCGCTTACAAGAATACGCTCTCCTAAGCGACCCCATGGTAAAACAATAGAGGGGGTCACTTACGAGAGCTTCAGAAACTCATTAATAATTCATAAAGACAAAGCAAAAGAAATAATTGCTAAACGACTGTCTTTATATCTGATGTAGACACCGCTAAACTTAACGTTCAATTTTTTAGATCAAAATAACCATTAGTGCAGTGTGCAGTTTCATTAAAGCATTGATTTATATGTAAAAGACTGAGTGGTCGCTTACAAGAGCTTAAAAATAAAGGAAAAGTTCAGTTGGGTAATCCTAAAAGTGGTTGCCGTCGCTTATGGGAGCGGTTGCCTACGGGAGCTTTTCATTACAAAGTTTAAGTCGCAGTTCAAATGGGGTTTTGCAAAGGTGGTCGTAACTAGAGCTGGTCGCTTACAAGAGTGGTCGCAAGGAGTGCTTCGACTGTACTTAGCAGGTAGAGGAAAATTAAAGAAGCAACAATGAACTAACAAAGAGAACAATCACATAGTCAATAGATGGTAAGATTAGCAAAGATTGAGACAGGGCTACAAACGATGAACTTGAAAAAGTCAGGCCACCCATTAATACGGCCATCTTTGTTATAACAGCAACTTTATTCTGGCCTGAACAAAAGCCTAGTAAGTCATTTCCTTATTTGAAGAACCCTTTTAACACTGCCACTCTGTTAATATGGCCAGATTTCTGTGGCCCATTGGTGACCAGATTAAGGTAATTCCCCTGAAATAAAACTGACAATAGATTTTCGTTCAAACTTTGCCCATTGAATATTTATCATATGAGAACTTCAATTTTGAAATAAAAAAGGAGGGTGCCCATACTCATTAAGGAGCACTGGGGCATTGAAAATGACCCATTTTGGCATTATTTAACGCTTATTACAAGAACGCATTCCCAGTAATAATTGTAAATTTTTGTGACCGAGACTCATGAGAACACGCATTAAACTGGAGTCAATGCGTTGTATCGGACACAAATAAACTTTGTAAGTTTGATTTAGACAGAAAGCTGAATCCTTGATTAAAATTTCAACCAAATTTCTTGACATGGTTACCATAGGGCAAAATAGAAAAGACCACAGTTTACTTGCTATTTTTGCTATTTTTTCAATTTTCAGCAATAGAAATCAGATCAGTCTTTCCTCAAGCAAATTTTATGATAAGTTGATTGCAATGACTGGAAAAAAAATTGGGGTGCCCATGCTCGTTGGTGAGCTATAGCTATTTTTCAACTGAAAGAGCTCAATATCAAGGCAAATCCGCCATGTTTTCAGGGTGCACGTGCACGAGAGCGCGCTAAATGACGCCATAAATATTTTATGCGCAGAAAGGATGCGCAGTGCAATTGTGAGGAATAACCTTAATAAGGTTCAACTGTGCACTCTGTTCATCACTTGTCACATCACCACATCAAACCAGGTGCTTTAGACCAGTGACCTTGTTGCACTTGTACTTTAGAGCTGTGCTGCTAGTCACATGCTATTTAACAAATTGACGTCAGTCTTTCATGCGTCTGTCCTGTTATTGATCATGAATTTTGTCACAACATTGTCAAACTAGCTGTGGAACCATGAGGAGATAGGTGAGTGGATTCGCTCTCGCTTGTTGCCACATTGCGTAAATTACAAATTCATGTGTCTGTCTGCTTATTGACGATAAAAGTTAGCCAATGAGTGAACAAGAATTTATGCTTTTATTGTAAAATATCTTATTTTGACTTTTGAAAGGTACGGGAAAGCAACAGAATCTTACCTCAACAGTGTCCCACAGCTGAAGTGTCTCTATATGGGTCAGGCAATAGAGGTAAGTGGATGTTGGCCCAAAGAAGCCGATCCGATTCTGTACAGAAAAAGTATAAATTCATCAACAAACAAATCCTTGATGTCACTAAGGGCTGACTGATGGCTATTTTCACTGACTGAAAGAGAACTTAAATGGCTGAAATTTCACACATAAGAAATGAAGACTTAAGTAAACTCTGGAGCTACTGAGGCCAGAAAAGCCAGATGGGCTTGACAACAAGCCAGCTTTATAGTGTTTTTATACCCACATCCCCATAATTCTTGTCATGCTGCAGCAGAAATAATATTAATAGTACTGCATTAATTTGTCATTTTAAAGGACTTTTTAAGGATATGGCAATACTTCTAATCAGTGACTTTCCAAGAGAGGGGGTGGAGTATCAGAAGGACACACTCCCCCCCCTGATTTATTGAGAGTGTAAAGGACAAGTTGACACATACCACAGAGGAACCCGTATTTAGCACAGAATCCAGAGCATCATCTTCACTTCCTTTAGATACATCAAACAAACAAATCAAGCCATCCTGCAATTACAAATTAATTCACAACATACACAACTGTACAGTTTTTAATCTGTACATGAAGGGAAAAACTACTCAACCACAAGCAAAATTGCATAAAATGACTGGGAGTCACACTTCCTGTATTTGGGTGCACATCCACTGCATTTATCCCCTCCCCATAGCATTTTTCTAGTGTTACCCTGACAATTGGCCAATGCCCTGGATTCATATAGAGTGGAGAGACGTAGTGGTGTAACAATTAATTGAATCCTTGGTTATTCGCAATTATGACCATTTTGACTTGATTCATGATTCTTTGATTCCTATGTTTCGACTTTGGTTCGATTTTTTTGCAGAATTCAGAACTCTTTAAAATGTGTGTTCTTGATTGATGAGTAAAGATGCTAGGAGTTCATGCACCATTTTGAGTTGCTTGGTAAAAATTTTGGCCTTCTACCACCCCTTGAGAATTTCCATGTAAGGCAAACCATGTGCAACACACTAATTGCATCCTCAAATTGAGGATTTAGGTTTGTATGTTGTTAAGAAGAAGAAGAAGAAGAATATGAATAACTGTTACAATAAGAATGCCAATAACGATAACGATAACGATAACGATAACACTAACAATAACAATAACCATAACAATAACAATAACGATAACAATAACAACATTAAATAATAAAGATAATGATAATGGTAATGATAATAATATTTTGCGTAACCAAATTGAAAAAAATCAAAATTAAAATGATTCGTGAGGAATATGAATTGTTATAACCACGGTCAGAGTTGGGTGTTTGCCCAAGAAAACAACATCATGATAGAACAATCTGCACTCAAACCTGGGCCAGTTTCTGATTATTGTAGTGTTGAGATTTGTTTACTTCTTACTAAATGCAATACATACGGTGGAGCCAGAAGCCATTTGGTGAGTTTGAACAGGACTGAATCTTATCTAGATCAAGTAAAAAGTAAATGATGAGCCAATAGTTAGTCTAACTGCCATGATCAACAAGTCAATGAAATGTCACGGAACAAGTTGACATTTCATTGTAAAATGTGCGAAAATTACAGTCAATGGTTTAACTTGCAATATAGTCAATGTGCGCATTAACTGAAAAAAAAAACATGCACATGATATGAAGATTATGACACTATTACAGTGGAACCCCACTATAACAAAGTGTCACAGTACCAAAAAAATGTTCGTTATAGCGGGGTCTTCATTATAGCGAAGACCCAGTTATAACGAATTATCTGGTTAACAACGAAAATATTCATTATAGTGGGGTAACCAAGCTGAACCAAACTGAACAATGGGATATACACCACGCAAAACAGTCTACAGACTTGCGCGTGAACAGCTCCATTTAAATAAAGCAAAGCTTTGAAGGTCAAAGTTTCCCTATCTTGACCAATAGGAGTCATGTTTGGCTTATCAACCATTTTGTATCATTATGTCGTTTTCACTGACTGCAAGCGACAGACAAAATATTCGTTATAGAAAGGTAAATTTTGCGTTGGGACCGTCAAAATCAATTCGTTATAGCGGGGATTTCATTATAGCAGTGTTCGTTATAGCGGGGTTTGTTTCCATATATTTTACTGTAATTCTGCCAGGCTTTCAAATGTTGTTTGTTATAATGGGGTCTTCATTATAGCGGGGTTCGTTATAGCTGGGTGCCACTGTAATAATGAACTCAAACTGACCAATAATATTATTATTAATAATATGTACTACTCCTTGAACATTTTATAAGTATGTAAAATTTAAAAAATTCCAGTGTAATAAACCAACCAAATCTTAATTTGCAACAATTCTCTGTTGGTACATGTACATCTCCACCCTTCCTTAATAGAAGACCTAGGGCTTTGTTTAACATTGACACTAAAGAAAATTATATTTTTTTTACAAATGCAACCTTTATTGTGATGTTCAATGGAGCATTCTTCCTTGCGTGGACCCCAAATGTTTAAGCCCATGTGACAATCAGCACCCAAGTCCCACCCCCTGAAAAAAAGCTCATCAAGAAAGCCTTCAGCACAAAATATATAATCCCATGACTGATTGTTGGAATGTAATTTGTTGTACATTACCTGTGTAATTTCACTGTGGTGCGAGTCTGTATATACTTCCATATGATTCTGTAGAAGTTTCTTAGTGCTAAGCTGTCTAACATCCCTAGAAACACATTCAGCACAAGTAGGTGTCTAGCCTGCGAACACAGATGGAGTTTTTGAAAGACCAATGGAGTGAACCGAGAGTTGAAAATCGCTCTGTGTTTGCAGGCTAGTGGGTGACTGACTTGAAAAGAAATCTTGATTTGAGCCTTCACATACCATTTCAAAACACTCTTATACAGTGTATGATTAGTGTCAACTATGGAGCAGCCACTGGATGGTGTACTGATTAAGTAGAATTTAGCCAGAGAGAAAACTAATTCCCTTCTGGTCAAGTAACTTTAATGGCTGCAAGCAGTGAGATCAGTTCACATGCACAGAGTGATGCCAAAGGTAACAAATTTTAACTTCCTGTTGGGACTAAAATTTTTGCTCTGTTCAATATTTGTGATGTACTGTATCAAGCAATTTCATTTATCTTTGTCATTTGCTCAGTGGGCTAAGCTGAAAAATTTAGATAACATCTCCTCAGCATTTACAGTAAGGACACTTCGCCCATAAACACTTTACAGAATGAATGCTTTTTATGCAAGTCGCAATAGGATTTGCTATTCTACAATGTGTTGTTCCAGAAAATATCCATACCCCTCCCATGGAAGGTTTTTTAAATTGAAACCCCCCCCCCCCCACTCCTCCAGAAATTCCATTTTAGTGTCATACTTTCATTCAAAAAATTGGGCTTTTGAAAACCCCCTCCCCCTTGGAATTTCCATTAACCTTCCATGGGGTGGGAATGGATATTTTCTGGAAATACACAATGTAAAAATGCTACACGTAATTATTCTTTTTAATATGAGGATCCTTCATTCTTTGGTCACACAACAATATGTAGAAAAAAATGTTGAGTGTTTATGGCTGGTGTAAAAGCTTAAGTCTGCATAAAATGTATTAACAAAGTGGCCCATCAAGCCAGCACTTAACAATATATATTTCTGGCTTCTGTAGCATGAAACAACTGAAAGTATTTCTACTCCACCATGAATGAGATGCGCTAGTCCATCACAGGGTTCACCCTAGTGTTAAATTTACTGCTACCCAATTACACAACTGGGTGGAGACTGAGGTACTGTGACAGTTGAGTATCTTGCCCAAGAACACAACACAATGCCCCTTGCCTCAACTTGTTTGGTAATAGTATTTATTTTCAAATTCTCTTATAGAGTACAGTGTATGCACACTTTAAAAAAATACTCAATTTATGTGCTTCCCTTGAAATTTGTTCATTTATTCAGAACTAGAGATGCAGCAGCATGATCTTACCAGAGATAGAGACAAACATCTTCACCATAAGGCTCTGTGGCAGCTGCTATGATTTCATCATTACAGTTTAAACCACAAGAGCTAAAAGAACAGTTATTTGGGCCTGTGAAAACAAAGGAAGCAACATACAGACTATAAATTTCCATGGAGTAAAAAAAAAGCAAGCGAGTATAAGAAAAGGGTATTAGGAGCAAGAGTAAACTGAGCAGATTTTCAAAATGCAAATATGTAAAGAATTTCAGTTTGTTAACAAAGAACTGAAACATACTCAGAATTCTGTGAACAGGTGATTTGAATGCCCTCCTTGAGTCCCAATAACTAAAACAAAAGAAAAGAAAATAGTCGAGCAGTATTCACTGGAGTGCCATTTAAAAGTAATAAATCTTTGCTTTAGATCAATTTGCAAAAAAGCTGTAAAACCAGAACCAATCATGACTCATTCACATACCATATTCACTCGAATAAGTGCCACAGCATTTTTAAAATTATTCTTGCCTCATATGCGAGGCTTAATATTTGAGGGTGGCACTTCTTTGACAGTGGCACTTATTTAAGAAATCTAAGAAATCTTTTCTTTTAATTGAACGGTGTATTTTCTATCTGTATCGAAACTTAGTTCTAAATATCCTTTGATTGTCACCATTTGCCTCTTTCAGCGCTTTTCAATACATTTACCAGCAGGTGTCTTTACTCAACCTCAGTCTCACTGTCCCCTTCTTGATCTGGGTCAACAAGATTTCTGATCTGAAGAACATTGCTTTTGGTGCTGTTTTAGAGTTGCTGTGTCGCATTTTTTTAGTTCTATGGAATTCCTTGAATATAAGCACCTCATTAGGACCATGGCACTTAAGGTTACTCTCTACCTTCACACAGGGCCACTTTTGATGAATTGTCTTTTTTTCCAACCAAGTTTAAGTTCATTATTTAAGGTAACATTTTGCAAAAAATGAAAATAAAATATTAAAATGTACACAAGTTATTGGGAAAAAGAAATTTATTTTTAAACAAATGATGCCAGATTAATTTGCCAAAATTCTAGCCGGTCATTTTAGCATTCAACAGCTTCTGCCAACTTAGAAAAGCAATAATTGCCAATTATTGGCAAAACAGACTATACTTTTATGGAATTCTCCATTTCATAAGCTTTCTATTGATATATAGCAGAAGCTTATCACCTAGAAGCGATTAACTCCGATCCAATGCTGGGGTTTTTCAGTGAACCAATCAAAATTTACTTCCTAACAAGGAGTGTTGCTCACTGGTACATCAAGATATTGTCGTCTCTGCCGGAGCAATGGCTGTTGTTGCTTTTGTGTTGATAGTAGTTTGTCGTTTCTCAACCTTTTAAGGCTACAGATTACGTACACTGAAGTCTCAATTGTAGGTAAGCATTCTTTTTTTCAAAACAAGTCTGGAAATCATGCTATGTTGAAAATATCGTTGAGCACAAGTGTTTGACATACCATCTTTTGGTCGTTTGCTGGGAGACAGGGATCAGTGTTGTGATTATTTTTTAATGAAATTTAGTACAATAGTTCAGTTTTAAGGTAAGTTGGGGCTCCCATCATTTTTCCAGGGCTTAAACAGTCAAAATCGAACTTGAAGTTGTGGATTTTCCGCAAATTGCCATACACTTAATTTTTTTCTCACGATAAGTACCGGTAAATAATTTTGCGGCTCGGTTTCTTCCTTTAATATTTTCTTGTTAATTTGTTTTGTAGAGTGCATGTAATCCCTTTGTTTGGCCGATGTTAGGACCTTCTCGTCACAACCAAGAGAAAACAATATTGTTCAAGCAAGTATATAAAAAAATATTAAAAATACAATGTAAATCAGCAAGAGCCTGGATCTCGTCAATGTGCAATTTGCTGCAATGTAAAGATATCGCGCCAATTATAGTAACTTTTTCCTACGTGTTCACAGCCTGTCTTGAATTTTTATCTCAAATGTTCAGTCATGTACAGTAAAATGACTGTTTTTGAGAACTCCCAGTTCTTCATGGTTTGGTCAATTCCAAGTTCAATCATTCTCCCCCAGCATTTGACTGTTTGTTTTGGTGCACAGAAAATCTCTATGGTGGGGCCCTAAGATAAGTGCAGATGCTCCACCCATAGGATAGTGTCCAAATGGCATGTATAAAATAGTTGTGTTATAATTTTAAATATTTTAGACCTGTGTACTCATGAGCACTAATGTAACAAGAAAAAAAAGAATCTTCTATTTGAGGAATAGCTTATTAAAGTTTGATTTTGACTGTTATTCATGCACTCCACTTTTTTGTATAAAGCATATTGAAAAATTGATTCAGATGTGGTCAAAAGCAATTCAATGGTCACCACAAAGACAAACTCGCTGATGATGTGTGCAGAGAAAATTCTTTGGGAGAAGGCTCTTCCCTTTAAAAAAATATAGAATCTGTGATCCATTTTTATTATAAAAATAACAATACCTTACACATGTCTGAAGGTTTCTTTTAAACATTCTAGGCCCTTTTGCCCTGAACAACCCACACCATACTTGCTTGAAAGACTGGGTTAAATCTCAGAAAAAGAATTTACATCTGCATCCTTTGCATTAGGATTAATCCTTTTGATCTTTAATAAAGCGTGCTTTTGTATTTAAAAAGTACCAAACTGAATTATAAAATATTGATAATTCCTTGTATTTGACAAATTGTCAAATGCCACACCCCCGGGCAACCCTTTGGGAGTAAATGCCCTATGGTGGGGACCTAACCCCAGTCAAATGCTTCAGGGAGGGGTAGAGAGATGAGTGGGTTTGAATGCTTGAAGTATTACTGCAATAGCATGATTAATAACTCTAAATGTAAGTTTATTTCACATTACAGTGAAACCTCAATACTAAGTCTTGTAATATTCAAGGGGCCATGAAAATTTTGTCATACTTATGAGGTGGCCGTATTGACAGGGAAATGTCAAATTTCATTACAGGTTTTATTTTAACAGAGTCGTGACCTCTTTGAAAATGAAATTGTTTGATTAGTTAAGCTTTTACAGAATCGATGATGTTAAAAAATAGTATCATCAACATTGTTTCTCAGTTTTTATTTTGTTTGATCAATTATTCATGAATGTACCGGTATTTTGGTGACAGGTCAATTGAGGTTAAATTATAAAGTATTTAATAATATACAGGTGAGCATTTCATTTGTTTAGGGTTTTTTTGTAAGAAATATTCTTATTAAAAATGACCATCCAGAGGCAGCCTTAACAAGAGGTCAAAGGGAAAAATTATTTGTAACAATCCCAAATTAGCATAAAGTACTATTTTGCTGGCACAGAGCAAAGGAGTGGGTCAGGTTCAAGGTGTGCAGTGTTCAGTGGGTTGAAATTAGTTGCCATTAGCAACGCCTTCGGCATGTGCAGTTGTAAAGTTTATTTTCCTCTTCTTGGTTATGCATGAACGTGACTTTGAAAGTGTATATATTTCTTTATTGCTGTCATTTTATTACATGACATCACTGTGATTTACTATATTTGTGTGCACTACATTTTATTAGGATATCCTAAAACCCAGGGGTGGCACCACTGCATTGGTTGGGGTACACTTTCCCTTATTTTTTCCACCTGCTGGTTTTTCAGGCACTTCTTTTCCAGCTTTGGCGCACTTAGTTTTTAAATCTTTGAAACGTCTAGTTGGTGTCGACACTAAATAAATGGCATAGTGGCTTGGCTGTCCAACACGCCCAATTCAATCACCATCCTGATGAGTGTAGTTGGGGCAAAATCTTTGTCATTTATTCAAATATTAAATCAGGACCAGTAGGGGTGGATCAAGGATTTTTGATGGGAAGGGGGGAGGTGTCTTGTACCTCAGGGTTGCAAAATTAATGAAAACATGCCCACAAAGTGTTGCTTTTTGCAAATTGGAACCTCCATGTTAATGTTGAAAACACAAGAAATACTTGTCTAGCAATGCTACAAAGTAGAAGTTGCGGATAATAAGTACTTTTTCAGAGTGCTTGCTTTTTATTCTATCATAACCACAATATTTTTCACTTTTTATTTTTTTTGCTTCTCCTGGGAAGGCTACCCTCTCAATCCAGCCCCTCCCCCCAAGTCTATACAAACCAAAATGTTTGAAGATGCTAAATTACCAATTGGTATTTAAAGACTCTGAGCTTGGAATTAAGGCTATGTTTCCCAAGAAATATCTTAATTTTCTCCCTCTGCACTGTACAGTGTAGTTATCAACCAAAGAAAGTGGCAGCATGTCTACAATATCAAATTTAGAACCTACGGTATGTAACTGACCAAAACAGAGTAACTAATGACCTTGCAACTGACTAACAAAGGGGCATACAGTGTAGTGAGCTACTACAAGTCAAGTGTTCAAGAATATACTTCACCAGTTCTGCTTTTATTTCAAAATTTTGTTACAATTTTGTTATTTTAGTCAAAACATCTCAGTATAGATGATTTAAAACTAAACTTGGCCGTACTGAATTCATTAGTCATAACAGGCCACTTTTCATATACTAATGTTGAATTATTTCAACAGAAGCATATCACCTAGCTTGGTGATATGCTACTGATTTCAATTATTATTTATTTACTCTTTGTCAATTTATTATCTAGGTTTTTATTATTATATATAATAAATAATCATTTTAGATAGTGCAGGTCCACAGAAGGACTTAATGTCTTGTCAATATTCTTTAATTTACCTGCTTTATCAAATAAAGTAACCATTTAGGTACATGTATTATAAAATTGAGCTTGGCAGTGTGGCCCAGGGGACAAGCAAAGAAATTAAAAACAGTTTATTGACAGCTCACTTCTACAGTTGCACTGGATTGATTACAGTCATTATGAGGTGCTGTGACATGGAACCTGTTTCTAGCATTTAGCATCCAATGTAACAAATGTAAAATTCATACTCTGATTCATACCTCAATTCATACCTCAAATTCATACCTCAAGCCTTGCAGTGTCGAAATGAAAAGTTGATCTTACATTTATGTCAAATTACCTTTGTCGTACTGTTTTGGATGAAGAGTTCCCTCTACACAGGCTGCATTGAGCCGAAACTTCAGGAGAGATATAACATAAGGACTAGTGATGAAACCATGAGCTATACTTTCATTGCCAATTCACTGTACTCATTGGAGATAATCTTCCAATTACTGAAAAGATATCATTGGGAACTAAATAATACACGTGAAATAAATGGTGAATGTCAGAACAAGATGATCTAAAGCCAATTTTCAATGGATTCCTGAGATCGATCCAATTGATTATAGCAATTTGCAAGGAACAAGGCCATTTAAAACAACATTTTACGATCAAAATTTATTTTAATGGCATCTGAGGTTTCATTTTCATCAGGCTAAGGCTCTTTCAGTTCTATCTTGTAATTTTGCTCAATAATTCCTCCAAAATACAGTGTATGATGTTTTTCCTGTTTTTTTAGTGCTAATAGCACTGACCTGGTAATTCAGTTAAAAGAAACATCCTTGCAACTCACTGCTATAAAAAGGTAAGGTCATCAGTGTGCTCAAGTTTTCAAAGCTATTAATTTGTGTTGATAATTCATCTATTATTCATACATATGTAGAAGAAAATTGATGTCAACATCATTGCAACAGAAGTACTGTGTAAGTGTATGGGTTGAAATAAAACTGAACTTCAGATAAGAAATGATAATCATGCATTCGTAGTCGAAACACCATCTGGGATGAGTACAGTCTTGCAGAGTAAGTTCTAGAACCATAGACCTAGAGGAAGGAGCTTTCCATCAAATTAAACAACTGAAATCTATTTTGGTTTGCAACGTTTCAAATGCCTGCAAGAAGGGAAATAATTCCACCTCAAGCACAAACAGACTTTCTTTGTTTGCATTTCGTTTCAAAACAAGCCATATTCTTCTTTTCGGGATCCTCAAGCTCTGTTGACCGTAAACTTTTTTAAGTCACATTCTCTTCTGAGAAGGCTTATGGCTCGAATTGTCCTTCTTGTGCGGTTTTAAAAACACACTCTCTGCAAAAGGCTGCCATTACTTAAACAAACTTACCTCAATCCGCTGATTCCATATTTGGGCAAAAAATATCCCGTGGTTTTGATTCGTCGGCTGAAAAACCCCAGCATTGTTCCCAACATATAAAGAGAATTTAGACGCCTCTAGGTGATAAGCTTTTGTATATAGTTTGTGGGGGTTTCCTCAAAAACATCGAAAATACTTTTTTTTTTCTCTGGAGTACACCAGCAAAGGTTTGGAGTACATGTTTGTCCCAAATGTGTCACTTATTCAAAGAGGGGCTTATTTGAGTATGGTGTTTAATCGAGTAAATCTCATAATGTAATATAACTTCCCGCATTTTGCATCAGCTACATGTATTTACTTGAGTCTTAACTGGTCAACTGGATTATCTCTGTCCTTTTTGATGGCCTTCAGTGACTGCTCTCTTTATTCCAGTCACTGAGATATGTATAAGAATTGAGCTCTGTTTTCTCACCCCCAAAACACACACACATGCATAAAATGGGGCTGTGTCTCCTAGTTAACAAGGTTGAAAATCCCATCTGGCAGGAGGCTAACAAGCTCAACTGTCAAACACATTCATCAACTTGTAGAGATCAGATAGGAACTTGAAACTACTATGGTAACCTTAAGATTTCAAGTCTGAGCATTGTAACTATTTGGCCATGCTGACTCACTAAATCTTTTCTTGATTTCAATGAGATACATGCACATGCCAAAGATCAATATCAATCTTTATAATCCATCAAATATTTTCAATAGTTTGCAATTGGTCTGAATACATCACAAAATTGACCAAATATTCCCCAGCTAAACCTGGGGAATATCCCAGATTATAATCCATCAAATCTTTTCGCTCGCGCGCGATTGGTCTAAACGCGTCACGTGACCGAATATCCCCCAGCTAAAACTGGGGGATATCTGAGAATATACCCCAGTTTTCAAAACTGTGCGCCTTGCGTAAAAGATTTGAAGGATAATAAACACGGTAGTCTTCATTTGGGGCGAAAATATGCTCGGATATTTGTCCTTGGACATTATCTGTTCCTCAAAGCTCACAGTTTTCCTCGAGCTACTCTCTTGGAAAACTGTTCGCTTCTTGGAACAGATAATGTGCGTGGACAAATATCCAAGCATATTTTCGCACCAAATGGAGACTATTGTTTATTTAGTATAAAACAGTGGATAGCGTTGAAGGCATGCTCTGATTGGCTAGTCCTTTGCTATTTACCTCCGAGCAACTCGGACAAAATGGCATCCCGGTTTGCATCCATGACAAGCAAAGAAATCATCCAAATAAACTTTTTGTGATGTATATTATCTCACTGTAATTAGTATATACTAAAACGAGTATTCACCTCAGTGTCAGTGGCTAGCAGTGGATACTTACCTTGCTGCTTTGTGGCTTGGTAAATATCCACCACTAGTCACCTGCACTTTGGTGCATGGTTGTCAATTAGTATATACCACACAAGTGAATAGTACTTTTCATGTGCCCTGATTGGCTAGCTCGGAGGAGATCAGCCAAATACAATTCACCTCTGAGCAGCCAAAGAAAAACAAAATAGCTTTTGTCGGTATAATTTGTCACAAATAAAGTTACTCTTTAGGCCACTAGTTATTCAGCTTGTGTGGTATATACTAAAACAATTATTCACCTCAGTGTCGGTGAAAGTGGTGGATATCCACCACTATTCACCTCCACTTTGGTGAATAATTGTTATTAAATATTCCTCAATTTTCAAAACTGTGTTGTTACAAAAAAGATTTGAAGTTAGAATAATAAACACAACAGCCTTCATTTAGTGCAAAAACATGCTCGGAGATAGATCCTTGGACATTATCTGTTCCTTGAAGCTCATAGTTTTCCTCGAGCTACGCTCTCGGAAAATTGTTTGCTTCTCAGAACAGATAATATCCATGGAAAAATATCCCAGCATATTTTTGCACCAAATGGGGGCTATTGTTTATATATTCACCAAGATATACTTTCTCTTGCTGAAGCTAAAATTCCTCACTCAATTTGTAAAATTAATGCTACTTGCCTTATGATGGGGTAGTACATAAATGCTTAAAAATATTCACCGATGGATGCAAACCTGAGAGATGTATCAACAGATGTTGACCAGAAGCAATGCTGATCAGTGTGGCAATACTCCAAACCCGTAATCTTTGCAGAATGAGCTATAAAAGAGAAAATTATAAACATCACCACCATCGATGTTTTCAAAGAACTTGATAATGGCATATACTAGAATTCGTAGGTTCCACTCTTGGATTAGACTAACTCCATCAGTATTTTCTTTTAGTTCAAGCATTAAAAACTGAATATTGTGTCCTGTATCAGAGATGTCCTCCATCTACACGAAATTGTTAACATCAAAATAATTGGCTAACACAAATTTACCTTTAAAATCTCCAACGTAAAGCAGTGTATCCAGGTTAAAAAGCTTAATAGAACCCTGGGGACCTACAAGGTAACATATACTTAAGAAATAGGAACATGTTGCATGTTTCTATCAAGTTATACATTGTAGATCTAAACACAATTTTTAACCAATCAGAGCACATATTTTCTTAGGGCTGTTTTCTAAATGTGTATTATTAATAGTGATATAAAAATAAGAATTTTTAAGACTTGTCAACAGAAGGTGGTTGCCAGCTAAAATCACCTTCTCCTTGAAGAGATCACAGGATCAGGATGGTTGTTGGAAATTTTGAAAAGAACCTGTTTTTATTTTTAAAGAGGTACCAACATCCTGTTTTGTCGCCGTGACTTGAAATTTTTCTCCAAAGCTAAGAAATACTGTACCAGTTCACAAGCATCACATCAACTGACACTGACTTTTTATTAGCTCAAAACCCTAAAAGGTACGGCAAAAGCCCGTGTTGGACCCTTTGAGGCTGGACACCCTATGGGGTATGACATCTACTTTTTGAAACCCTACAGGGTTCATACTCTTTGAAGATTTTAAAATTCCTTGACTTTCCATGACCTTTCCAAGTTTTCCATTACCAAAGTTTAAGCATTTGTTCTCACAGTAGTATCAAAACAATAATTTACATGTAATACCATATTTTCCAGTATTGTAATTGCATAAAATATGGGCTTGCCTTTATTTCTACTGAAATTAAGGCCTGTTTCCGACTCGTCTGTTATTTTTTCAAACTTCTTATCTTTTTGCCTTTTTATTTTACAAATTAAAAAAACCATATTGCTTTTCCATGACTTGCCATGATCTTCACTAAAATTCCATGACTTTCCAGGCCTGGAAATTGAAATCATAAATTCCATGACTCTCCAGGTTTTCCATGACCTGTATGAACCCTGCCCTAAAAGGTTCAGTGAGCATCTCTGTCCTTTTTACATGGGATTCCTCCCCCAGGATCATACTTGGTTTCTCTATTGTACTATTCAACTCATTTGTTACAATAGCCATTAATCAAATCTTTATGGAGTTTACTAACAAGCATGTCAGTTATTGAGAATAATTCTACACTAACCTCCTGCTGCAAAAACATCTTGTTTTGGACTATAACAAGAAATAATGCAATAATACAACATCAGTGGCTGGTATGCAAAAATATTAACCTAGGTTCTACCAGCCTAAGGATAGTTTCAGTCTAGGTGGCTAATATAAGGTAGGCAGTTGAATTCTGGTTTCCATGGCATGAATCAACTAGAATGAATCCCTCCTGCTGTGATGCTTGTCTATCACCTGTAACCCCTAGCATTTTTTCTCAGGTTGTCTTCTCAAATACTGATACCCACTATAGAGCCCCTTGCTCCCAGGATTACAAATTTCTTATTCTTGAGAGCAAGAGGAACAATGAGGGTATAGTGTCTTACCTAAAAATATTAATGATACTTGATTTTTAGAATTATTCTACATACACCCTAGTCATTGCTTGAACCCAGATCACCTGATTTAGAAGGATCAAAATGCCAAGCATCAGGTCCAGAGGAGGTTGGACACGGTCTGGAAAGGCATCATGGTTGGTCGTATTAGCGAATCACGAACGCTCTTTTATCGTGGTCATGAAATCAACATGGCGGGCTTCTTGGAAAAAGTGAGTATCAATATTGATACTTCTTTTTAGCTTTGCGATTTCAAACCCACAGGACGAGTTTAAGTTGGTACTGGGCTAGTTGCAGGAAACTTTTTGACTCTATACTTACTTTCTAAGACAAGTTAGGACTTGACTTCGGTGCTCCACTGTCGGCCTTAGTTACACTTCGTGAAATTTGAGTTGATGTTACATTTTGTCGATTTCTCTCCAAACCCAAACTTGTCAGACTTCAAAATTAATATCCATTCCAAAGTAAGTTAATTTCCTAATAGAAAATGATCAGGCGCCCCTAAGCGCCCCTCTGGTTAGTGAATTATACGATGCTGAAGTTGGTGAATTTTTGCCACTATTTGCTTTTCACGCTATGAAATGTCACAAAGAATTGAACCCGCGAAATTGTGCGTGTAGTCCACGTAATCTCCTGGTTTTAAAAAAAAAGCAACTTCAACTACATTTCTTCATTTTACCAGGTAAAATCATATAATGAATTATCTCTTGTTCCGAACCAATGGAGTTTTCAACCAAGAATAGTTATAGTTTGTTTTTAAGATGTGGCACCTCTTACCGTTTTCCTGCTATACATCTGTATACATGTATTCGGTTTAAGTTACTTTCAGATTTTTTGGCGGTAAATAAGACAGCACGATCGCCAAATACTAAGGGAAACCTAGTTGTTTTCGTGGCATTTGTATCCTTTAACTCGCTTTCATAATCCTTGCAGTTGTTAGGTTGCATTGATGTTATTATTTTTATGTCTGTTGCCTGTAGATTGCTGTATTTTTGGAAAAGTTGCTTCTTTATTATGAGGGAAAATTATCAACAAATTATCCTCTTGTTCAAGCAATTCATTGGTTGTTTCTGTGATATTTAATAGTTCTTTTACACATAGGTCAATGTTTCTTTGCAATTCTTCTCAACAGGTATCAGAGTATACACAATAATGATTAAGAACTGATCACCATGGATATTAATTCATAACCAGTGTTGTAACCAGGAGCTGTGGAATGAGAAGAGACAGCCCCTATTCATATGCTGTCTCTACAATGTAGCTTTGAGTATGCTTGATGAGCTCGCCTTTATGAGGAGGAAAGAGCTTCCAATATCAATTATTTACTTTCACGTTTTGGAAAAATTTGCTCCAAATTATTAGAATATCAGGTTGATTAATGTAATATTCTATGATGCATTTCTTGACTGCCAGTTTCAGGCTGTAAGATAAATGTTGATAACATATTTCAATTAAAGATTGCTCTGGATTGTTTTGTTTCTGTAATGTGGAGCTATTTGTTTGTTGCCATCTGTTTCGCGCATGTGTTAAGTACCTACATGTACTGTACCTCATATTAGTACAAGGCCAGGTTCGAAATCATTACCTGTCTGGTTGCCCAGAATTACTAAATGGTGATGGATGTTTTCCTAAAGTCCAGCCCAAATTTGTCAAGGCAATCAAGACCCCACGTAAGCACTTAACAATAGTCATCTCAAGTTTTTTTTTTCAAACACTGTAAAAATCTTAAAACTATTTATCATTATGGTGACTATTCTCCATTGACTTTATGGCATGAAGCAGAGACAATGGGAATCCAGTCAACAGTCAGTAATAGTCAAGCATTGGATTACAATAGGTTCCTTTCAAAAGGTTATAATTTCTTAGGTAAAACTAGACACAAAAGTCAATTTAGAATCCTGAAACACTGGTAAAGTGATAGAACTCATGTTGTCTCTTTTCTATATAAATTTTTGGCCTTTAATATGAGCATGCTGGTCACTGATTGCATAGAATTTATCAGCCAATTTTTTTTTAAATTTCATGTTCTGTTCTCTCTAAGGACAGATCAAGGTTTTTATTTAAAAGAGAAGTGACCACTTTAAAACATTTGTGTAGTATGGCAGCCTAGTCTCAATTTGGTTTCAACATTAAAGACATAATATTTTGAAATCTGGGCTGTTTGACTGCTAGAGGCTGCCCAAGCTTAACTACATTTTACAAAACATAAAATTCTTGTCATACCCCGGTAACCCTCCCCCAACTTAAATGCCCATTGATCTGGTCACCTTGATTTCTTGTAAATTGCTTGATGGACTTTGCAATTTTTTGAGTTAAGGGGAATACGTCAGTTTACAATAATGTAAATAATCCAAGGCAAAGAGTATACCTAAAATTTTGCACTACCTCACATCATTATGACATGCATGTACATGTAAGGTTTCCATGACCAGATTTAGGTAGAGTATTGAAAAAGCTTACACACTAGTAATTATGACCTCACTAAAAAAAGATTGATCTTTACTTGCAAATAGATCTTTACTAGTAAACTCCTCCCACAGTCCTTAATGTTACTAACTTAACTGTTGATATTAACTATATCTCAGGCAATGATACATATATGACATGTTGGCATAGTGCATAAACAATGTCTCTTGAGTTCACTACAAAATAATAAAGTAGAACATTTGAGCCATTAACGTATAATTAAATGTAAACAACAGACAGCCTAAGGTAAATATAAGCAACTTGCATTCAAGCTTACGTGAGCTAAAATTTTGAGTCGCGACTTATTCAAGGCAATTCAATGAGAAGCGTAAACCTGCATTACTCAGGAAACACAGGTATTCAAGTGTTGCCATATGTTACAAAGTGGCAGGATATGTAGAGGAAATAGTTATAAAGATCTATCTGCGTTTGTAGGATCTCGATTGATCGGTTGATCGTACGTGGGCTCGTCTTATCTCTGGGACTCGATCAGAAAAAGCCATGATTTTGTTGTCTTCATCGATCAGGATGTGAAGGTAAGGTACTCCAGAGAATTGTGGGGCAGAAGAACGTTCGATGTCCAGCATTTATATAAAAAATATGAGCGAAATTCCGCTTTAAGCGTATCTTCGGTTGCCTGGTCAGAGATCCGAACGCCACGAGAGCTCACGTAAACTGAAGCCCATTGGATTATTTACCCATGCTGCATTTCGGACCGTGTCCAACCTCCTCTGCATCAGGTCATTGTATTTCCTGGCTGGAAGTTAAGTGTAACAGCACAACATGATCCACTTCAATCATGTTGTGTTTTGACTAATGACAATAACATTTACAGTTCGTGACAATCACCAAGTTTAAACAGCGTTTTCAAACCTTGGAAATTATGTAAATTAATTTTCCCAGATATTATAATTCATGCAACTGGATCTCATTAGGCTGCAGTTACTTAACACAGTTTTAGTTGAAAAATGTTCGTCTTAAATGAGCTGCAGATTAAGATGGTTCGTCAAACTTCAGCTAGCGCAGTCCTAGGATAAAATGTTCTGATTCAAAACACTACTTAAAGCTCAGCAAAATTTGAGTTCTGTCCTGGTGTACGGGTTCACAAGGGAATAACCATTATTCTTTCTTTGTTCAGGAGTCATTGGTTAGCTGTTGTGTATTGTTTTGTCCTTTGTAGCGGCTCTTGGGAACCGGTACACGAGGACAGAACCAAAATTTTAACTCGATCCACAGTCACCGTCTTACCTTATGGAGAGTTGAGTAACGTACCACAGATCCTCTTCTAGACCTTCTTGTGTTAGCTTGAGACGATGACGAAGGTCAAAACCACCGGGAAAAGGCGAAGTTTGAAGATTTATACTAACCATAGTCAGCACAATTTTATATAAGAACTGTCAGAGCTTGAAACCTAAACTGCTTTCACTGACCGCCATTTTAACGAGAACGCGATTGAAGACTGGGTAGGAGTAGCTCCCAGGGTTACGCGGTCGTTTACTTTTTCATTGAAAGCCGGGCACTTAATTTTTTTGATGTAAACAAAGAGATATATACCTACAAGCAGAAACAAACTGAGGTAAATCTCAAGCAGGTATGTAGTTTATTTCGGTTTACTTTTACGTTAAGATCACCTTACTTCTCAAAAGTGCGCGACATTGCCGGAAATAAGAACGGGTTGAACTTGCTACACAAACAACAGGATTGTTGAGACAGCACAAATTATTTATGAGTAATCTAATGTTTTATTCCTTTCGATTTTTGCCTAACATAAGATCTTTTTCTCTTTAATGTTTGCATCTTTTGTTATCCGTCACCTCGCTCTTTAAAAAAACAAATTCAAAATAAAACAAACTACTTAACTGAACTCGATGTGACAAAAGGTTCAAAGTGTCAATATTTATTATGGCATTCGCCGGCATTGCATAATCACTATCGGGGATACGGGATCGAATTAAGCTTACATGCAGCTGTACATGCAAAACTTATCGCAGATTTAGTTCTCCTTATTTGGCTCAGGATCATAGTTAGATAGCTGGCCATCCTCTTGTGTGGTATCTTGCTGATAACCTTAATCCTTTCTCAGTTTCTGACAATACATTACCTGGTTTCAGCTGTGGTTTCACACAGCAGCTTGTAAGTATGATCTAAGTACACTACGTTTAATACAGTTTTTTTTATTTGAATTGTTTTCAACACGGAGCATTTATGGCAATTTTCAAAGCATTCTCATACATCGTCCAATAAACGGCTAAAATCGTAACACAGTCGTCAACGGACTTAAGTCTCATATTGATCGTATTCAACGTCTGGGCCGCCTGTAGGAACTTTTTCTTTGAATGTGTGTGGAGGGGGAGAGGGGGGGGGTGTAAATGTACTTACTTGGACTTAGTAACCATGGAAGCATTTGTAGATCAAAGAAGCCGCAGTACGTCGCCAAATATGGTCTACACCACACTTGAGAACGCATTTGACCAATAGGAAATGGAAGCCAGCTGAAGGTGCAGCGTTGCTACAATTCTATGGATGAACAGACCGGCACTAGTAAACAACTTGCTTGAATTTTATTTTCATAAACAGCCTAATTAACCATGGCTGGGATAATACATTTGGGAGCTTACAATTGTTTTTTTTTTGCAAATACTCTCATGCAGTCAGTTGCGTGTGACAAATTGAACAATTGTAACCTCCCAACTGAAACATCACGTGGTCTGAATTGGGTGCAACGAGGTTGTAAACACGTTAGCCGAAAATTCTCTCATCCGGGCACTTTTTGGATATAAACATACGGATACCTACAGGCAAAAACAAACTGGTAAATCTCAAACAGAGGTATGTAGGTTTTTTCGGTTTAATTTTACGTTAAGATCACGTAACTTCTAATGCAACACTGCGTGATATTGGTGGAACTGTCAACGGGTTGGACTTGCTTCACTAATTTTGCAAACAACAGGGTTGTTTAGAATGCACAAATTATTATTTGAGTAATCTACTGTTTTATTCCTTTCGATTTTTGGGTAACATAACATCTTTTTCTCCCTAATGTTTGCTTCTTTTGTCATCCGTCATGTTGCTCTTTAAAAAACAAATTCAAAGAAAAACAAACTACTCAATTGAATTCGATGTGACAAAAAGTTTAAAGTGGCAATATTTCATTAATAATCACTCGCGGGGATACGGGATCGAATTAAGCTCATACGTACAAAACTTATCGCAGATTTAGTTCTCCTTAGTGAACTTATGATCATAGTTAGATAGTTAAATTAGCCATCCTTTTGTGTGGTATTATGCTGATAAGCTTTCTGACAAAACGTTATTAACATAACCGATGTTGCCGCAACATCATTAACAATACACTTCTGATGCCATCTTGACGGGTAGGCAAAGCGGTCAGAAATTACAATGTTTGTATGGGAACCCGATGGCAAATAACTTTTTCCAAAATTGAATTTTACACAATTTGTGAATTGCAACGTTACAATACTAGGTAGAAGATTGTATTCACCACGTTTGAAGGATGTACCTGTGCTAGAAGACGCTCCGTTAATTTC